>JAGXJF010000330.1:0-181233 GCA_019208055.1 Stipa capillata | reverse complement strand
CGAGCTTTCCGACTGACTTCTGCTTGCTGGGAGATTGCGAAGAACTAATTGAACTCCTGCGGAAAAGACAATTAAAGCCAAGTAACATTCACCCGTAAGGCAGGAATATTAAGGCGGGTGAGCTATTAGCGGGTAAGCTCTGGTGGCACCCGGCCCATCCTTATGGACAGGGACCGGCAGATAACCCAGCATGGGGCATGCCATGAATCCCGACTGGATTCCCGAGTAGCACCCAGCCTTTCCGAGTGGATTAAGGCCAGCAAGGGAGTTAGGGTTTTGGGTGGAGCGGCGCGCACGAGTCGATTGGGGCGAAAGGAAGATGAAGGGTCGGGTGCAAAGGGAACGAGAATGCGTTTGAAGGCGTGGGTAGATCCCGCGACCTCTTTAGAATATAAAGGAATGGATCGAGCAGTTCGGCTTCCCCACGTCCGCATGCACCCGGATTCTCCGCACCCACGATTCGTCCCTTCAGATTCCACTACGCGCTTCGGACGGGCCACGTCGCACCTCTTCTGCGCCCACGACTTAACGGCGCCGTGATTCGTGCGACTTAATTAAAAAGGGATCCGACGGTTGGCCTTTCGGGGTTAATAGCCGTTCGGAATATACCCCCGCAAACAGCAACCGCAACGTGTTTCCCGCAAACCGCCAGCCGGTTACCGGCCGAATCGGGACCGGGCGTTATGGTTGTGAAGGGTTTCAGTGGTTGGCCTCAAGCAGGAACGCAATCACCTGAACACACCCGAGTGAAGGGCAGTAATGGCGTGCCTTCCGTAGGCCACAAGTCGGATGCCGAGCAACTCGGAGCTACCGGATTCTCCACCTGGACCTACCGAGAACGTGAAATTCGGAGGCTCTGAGATCCGGAATTTCCGGATTCAGTGGAATGACTCAGTGTAAGGCTTTGTCACTCGGGAACCTATGCGCCATGGCTTGTTTCTCTGGTTTTGGTGTGAATTTCGGAGGCATTCCTTTAGGGGACACTAGCTGGCCTTAATCCACTCGGGAAGGCCGGGTGCTACTCGGAAATTTAGTCGGAATTCATGGTACGCCCCACGCTGGGCTATCAGCCGGTCTCTGTCCATCAGGATGGATCGGGTACCACCAGAGTCTACCCGCTATTAGCTCACCCGCCATAATATTCCTACCTTACAGGTGAATGTTACCCGGCTTTTTACTGTCTTTTCCACAGGAGTTCTGTCAGTCCTTCGTAATCTCCCTGCAAGCAGAAGTCACTCGGGAAGCTTGACCAGAAGTGAAGACTGATAGCAGCAAGATCGTGAAGGACTCGGGGGCTACTGATGATGACATGGCACCCGGTTATCATCAAGGAGGATGAATCCGGCCCTCTGGCCACAGGGCGGGCCGGGCCGACTACTCGGAGTCCGACTTCTACACGGGGGCGCCTCATCAACGTGGAGTACAAGACATGGATTGATACCTGCCCGGCGTACCCGGATTCTGTTGTAACTAATTAGGAAACCAATCTGTTAACCGACTCGGATTCTTGTAACCCTATCCCGGTCGCCTATATAAGGCCTGGTAGGGGACCTCCGATCGGTAAGTCTTTGAGCCTCTAAGTTCTTTAGTCATAGACAATCTTCATTGTTCCATAGCTCAAGCCACCTCGAGATCGATTCTCCAGGGCCTGCGGCACTCGGGATTCAAGCTATACTAGCCACCAAACACAGGACGTAGGGTATTACCTCTCCATGAGGCCCTGAACCTGTCTAAATCCTGTCTCCCGTGTGCACCCATCCTGATTTGCTGTGCTCACGCCGCCCCATATTCAGTATTGCCAGAATAATACTCCGACAGTGATCTTTGCCAGTTTCCTAGCGGCGGGCCTGATGCCACCCTTCTCAGGATTCTTCCTCGAAGTGCTGACGGAGTACGGGATCCACCTCATCCACCTCTCCCCCAACTCTGTCCTGATGTTGGCCATCTTCGCCCACCTCTGCGAGATGTTTGTGGGCGTGATGCCTTCAGTGATGCTCTTCCGCTATTTCTTCATACTCCGGTCGGCGGGGAAGTGCAGGGGCTCCGACCGGGTGGAGGCCGCGGGGAGCTGCAACTTCCGCCTTCGGGAGAAGATCAGTGACCACTACATTCTGCAGGAGCTGCGGAACAAGTGGGATGACTGGCGGAACTAGTGGTGCTACATCACCACGGATCCGCACAACCAGATCCTGCTTCCCGATGGGCCGGCGTCGGCGCATAGGAAGTCGTGGGAGTACCTGCCGGAGAACGATCATCTACTTCGATCGGTGGTGGACAGGATTGCACAGCTGCGTGTCGAGGGTCTGACAGCGACCATGGTCTTCGTCGATTTTCTCCGACGGCGGCTGGCGCCGCTACGGGAGCGGGGCCGTCCGGCCTGGATGTACACCGGCCCGGGGGACATCGGCCGGACGGAGATCGGCGAGGCGGGAGACTTCTCTCCTGACACACTGAAGGCGCTGCTGCGCATCCTCCTGGGCACCGGGGACGTCGCCGCAGGCGCATTGCCACGGGCAGATTTCGCGCTCTGCATGAACTCGCGGCGGAACGCGATCCGCGCGGCGTTACCGGAGTTTAACCCCAAGGGGATCAAGCCGGTGGACCCGCGGAAGACGGCCAGTTCCATGAGGATTCTAGGAGACGACGATGATGACGCCGGCGGAGGTCCTGCCGCAAGGGCTTCGGGGACCCGAGCTGCCCGTGAGGATCCCGCGGATCCGAAGGGTGAGAAGCCGCGGCCGCCCTCTCCTCACTCTTCACCTTCACCGCCGCCGCCCTCACCGCCACCGCCGCCCCCTCCTCTGCCTTCCGGCCAGCGGACGACGGGCATCGGGGGCCGCAGCTCTAGGCGGGGCAGCGCCCAGCCGGCGCTGGCCGGAGGCCCGGCGCCGGCAAGCACGGGAGCTGTCACTGATGCGGCAGCCGGGAGCAGCAGCTCTGGCCGGGGCAGCGCACATCCGGCGCCGGCTGGAGGCCCAGCGCCGGCGAGCACGGAGGCTGCCACCGATGCGGCAGCCGGGAAGAAGAGGAAGGACCCGCCGCAGTCATCGGGCTCGGGATTTGAGATCCCGAGGGGCCGCTGGAAGTACTCCGGTACTTCGCCAAGGTAAGATGAAAGACTCTTTCTCCGTTTACCTGACCAAGTATACTGCTCGGGTACTAACCCGGGCTTTCTTGTGTTGCCTTTTTCAGGAGATCCAAGAAGGCTCAGACCACCTCGAGATGCAAGAAACTTGAGACTTGGGCTTTCTATAGATGGTTTTAATCTATTTGGTAACATGAACACCTCCTATAGCATGTGGCCAGTATTTGTTGTGCCTTACAACTTGCCACCATGGGCATGTATGGACCAATCTAACTTCATGATGACTTACTCATCCCAGGTCCAAAATCTCCAGGAAAGGATTTTGATGTATTCTTGCAGCCTCTCATAGAAGATTTTCTTGAGTTTTGGAAGGGTGTCCGAAATTATGATGCATTTACTTCTAGAATGTTTAATTTGCATGCAGCAATTATATGGTGCATCCATGATTATCTAGCTTTGAGCACCTTGTCAGGGCGAACCACAAGGGGTTATTTTGCATGTGTGCATTGCGACAAGGATCCTTATTCACAGGCACTGAGGAACAAAATTTGTTATCTTGGCCATCGTCGTTTCCTTCCTATGGACTACCCTTGGAGAAAACCAAAGCTTTTAATGGTAGGCAAGAAAATCATGAGAAGCTAGGAGAATTATGTATAGAGGAGGTACTAGAGAACTAGAGAAGGCTAAAGATGTTAGACCAGGAAAGCATCCTGAAAACAAGAAAAGGAAGCGTCTAAAGAAGGATCTGCCAAGTTGGAGCTGAAAGGTTAGTCTATTTGACCTACCGTATTGGTCAAAGTTGAAGCTACGACATAATCTAGATGTAATGCACATAGAGAAAAATAAATGTGACAACCTTCTTGAAACATTTCTCAATATTGAGGGGAAGACAAAGGACACCGTTAATGCTAGGCTTGATTTGCAAGATATGGGCATAAGAAAGGAGCTACACTTAAAGCAGCACGGTGATTCATATGTTATGCCACCAGCATGCTATACCATGAGTAAAGACCAAAAGATTGCATTTTGTAAATTTCTAGGAGACATGAAATTTCCAGATGGATATGTTTCTAACTTAGCAAGATGCATTAATGCTGATGGATTGAAGGTCCAAGGATTGAAAACTCACGATTGTCACATCCTTCTACAAAGAATTTTACCTGTTGGCATTCAAGGATTCATGCTTAAGGATATCTATGAAGCAGTTGCTGAGTTGGGACAATTCTTTCAAGAATTGTGTCATAGACTCTAAAGTTGGATGTTTTGCATCGAAAGAAGGCAGAAATCACTACTACAGATTCCATTTAATGGGACACCATCTTTACAGACGGCTACTCCAAGCCGTCTGTACAGTTCTTATCACAGACGGTTCCAAATGCGAACCATCAGCGAAAATGACTACCAGCGATGGCGCACAAGCGGGACACCAGAGTACAGATGGTTTATATGAGGAACCGTCTGTACAAATATCACAGACGGTTCCCAACAAGGACCGTCTGTAATCTGAGGGATATTACAGACGGTTCCCAACTGGAACCGTCTTTGATATTATTACAGACGGTACCAGTTGGGAACTGCCTGTACTATCCCTCCCAAGTTGGAAACCGTCTGTACTATCCATCCAAGTGCAGACGGCTCCCAACTAGAACTGTCTGTGATATTAGTACAGACGGCGCCAGTTGGGAGCCGCCTGTACTGCGATCATAGTGCTGGCGGTTCCCAACTGGGAACCGTCTGTGCGCTTCATCTTCAACCTTGGGAACTGCCGCTTCGTTTCACACGCATGGCTTCATATTCCTCTTCGTGTCGCTTCGCTCCCACAGGCGCCTCTCCGTACGTATTAAGTGCTCCGCTTCCACCGGCCTCTGCCCAATCCATTCCCTCTTGCCCACTTCTCTCCTCTGCCATGGCGCCATGCGTGCCGCGGTCGTCCTCACCGGCGCCGCCGCCCGTCCCATCGCCCTACACGGGTCTGGCGCCGTCACCAATTAGTTGGCCATCCAACTACTCGTGGGACGAGGACTCGGCGGCGAAGTCAAATGTGCTCTCCTCCGACGAGGAGACTAATCGGTCCGCTGATTGGCCGAGTCTGTCGAGATCGGTGGACAACGGCGATTGGTGGATGTCAGAGGAGGAGGCTGAGGAGGAGGAGGACGACGACGACACCAAGGACGAGGATGATGACGAGGACGACGACGACGATGACGACGACGGCGGCGGCGGCCGCGGCGGTGGCGATGACGACCAGCAAGGCACCGGCGCTGCCGCCCACGGGTACTGCACTGAGTACGGCTGGGAGGACAGCACCGACGACGACTATGGCTGGGACGACACCGACGACGACTACGGCTGTGACGACACCGATGACAATGACAGCAGCGACGGCGGTGACGGCGACGACACGGCCTCCACGACGACGACGGCGTATTCGGCTCCGCCCAGCAAGACGCGAAGACTGTATTAGATAGTTTTTTTTGCACAAGAATTAGTGCACTAATTACTACTACTTTGTAAAAATTAATAGTACTTTGTATTACTACTACTTCAATTAATATTTGCCTTCCGTGTTCTGTTCAAATACATTAGTGTACCGTGTAAATTCTTTTCCGATCGTTCGATCTCCAAAAATCACAGAAACTATCACCGACGGCTCCAAACACAAACCGTCTGAGAAAAAATATACGGACGATGGCAAACGGCACAGTACAACCGGTTCCTCAACTGGAACCGTCTGTAATATTAGTACGGACGGTTTCTGTTGCAAGCCGTCTATACTATGCCGTCCCGCTTGCTCGCAATCGTGTCTGAGAATGGCACAGTACAGACGGTTCCTGATTGGGAACCGTCTGAGAAAATGTAGTACAGACGGTTCCAGATTGGGAACCGTCTATGATATTTGTACAGACGGTTCCCAATTTGGAGCCGTCTGGACCAATAGCTATAAGCTAGCTCACTGAGCTCAATCCGCTGCTATCCCCATTGTTGCCGGCCCTCTTCCTGACCTCCTCTCGAGCCGCCCGCACACGCAGCCGGACAAGCAAGAGCCGGCGAACCTCATGCTGGAAGGAATCAAGCTCCGGGGCACTAGAAGCCTTGCTCGTCGATGACCTCACCGAGCTGCCGCCGCCGCTCGCCGTCCTGCCGTCATCTCCGGCCTCCCCAACGTCGGCCGACTCTTCCTATAGCTCCACGGTGAGCCACCAAACTTTCCCGTGCCATCCTCCCCCCTCCCCTTGATTCCATGCCGGATGATTGTGAATGATCGGTAGCTAGCTAGCTCGACCGCGCTCCGTGCCACATTTAGCTAGTTGGGAAAAAGAAAAGAAAAAGAAAAGAAATGTGGGACCCATGTGTCATAGAGAGAAGGAAAAAGAAAAAGAAAATTTAATATGACAGAGGACCTCACTTGTCATGCTCACTAGCTAAATTAGGCTGAGTAACAAAAGTTTTTCATATTTTTGATTTTCTGAGAAAAAGCAAGAAAATGCTAAAGATGCTTTAAACTTCTAAAAATCATAGAAAATTCATACGAACTCGAAATGAGGTGATTCTTTTTTGTAAATTCATCAATTAATCTGTAGAATTTTATGGTATAACTTTTGTTCATGTCACAGTGATGTAAAGTTTTTAAAATGACAAAAATGCCCTTATACCCAAAAATATAAGTAAAATTTTTACAAAAATCATACTAGCTCCAAAAATAATATATGTTATTACATGAACATTACATTGGTAGCTCATTTTTTCAATGAAAAGCTACGTGTCTTTGTTTTATTAGGTCAATTTAACAGTAATTTACTCGTTCTGTAGCCCGTGTTGCAAGATGGATCGGGGGTGGATGTACGGTTCTCGTACGAACCAAGGGTACCTTGATGGTGTGACGAATTTTCTGACATCTGTCGAGGAGGATAGGTTGAAGAAGGGTGTTCAATTTATATATTGTCCTTGTTGCGACTGTAGAAATGAGAGATCATTTCTCGGACAGAACTCAACCCTATAGATCCAAGCGCACTTGATTATTAGGGGCTTCAAACCGGACTACACGTGTTGGACCAAACATGGTGAGGAGCAGAACATGTTACACAAAGACGTTCGCATCGTCAAAGAACCCGAAGTCACCGAAGGGAGAGAAGATGACGAGAAAGTAGGTGCAGGCGATGATTGTGGCCGCACGGAGGAAGTAGGTGCAGACGATGATCGTGGTGGCGCAGAGGATGATGATAGGTTGGATCAGAAGCTGCGCGATGCTGACGTGAACTTTAATACTGAGAGAGACTTCAACAAGTTCATGTGCTTGATTGAGGACTCCGAAAAACCTTTGTTCCTGGGTTGCAAGCCGAAATACACAAAGCTCTCATCCGTGCTCGAGCTACTTAAATTGAAAGCAAGCTATGGGTGGTCAGACAAGAGTTTCATGGCGCTCTTAGGTCTCCTATCGGAGATGCTCCCGGATGGAAATGAGCTGCCCAAAAACACATACCGAGCGAAGCAGGTTGTTTGTCCATTGGGGATGGAGATAGAAAGGATACATGCATGTCCGAACGACTGTATCTTGTACCATAATGAATTATCACACTTGCGTTCATGTCCATTGTGCAAAGCATCTCGTTACAAGCGTAAGAGTTAGTCAGACGACGGTGAGTCTTTCATGGAGCAGAAGAAAGGAATTCCCGCTAAGGTGTGGTATCTGCCTGTAATTCCATGTCTAAAGCGTCTCTTTGCGAATCCAAAAGAGGCCAAATTGTTGTGCTGGCACTCGGAGGACCGTAAGGAAGATGGAAAGCTAAGACACCCCGCCGATTCTGCGCAGTGGAGAAACATCAACATGATCTTCCAGGACTTCGGGGCGGAACCGAGGAATATAAGGTTTGCATTGAGCACGGACGGAATGAATCCTTTCGGCAACATGAGCAGCCGGCACAGTACTTGGCTAGTTGCTCTTAGTATTTACAACCTACCACCTTGGCTGTGTATGAAACAGAAGTACATCATGATGTCGTTGCTTATCCAAGGGCCGAAGCAACCTGGGAATGATATTGACGTATACCTAAGACCAATGGTGGAAGATCTGAAAACACTGTGGAACGAAGGGGCGCAGGTATGGGATGCGTACAAATAGGAGAACTTCACCCTACAGGCCATGTTGTTTTGCACGGTCAATGATTTGCCTGCCCTTGTGTAACCGTTCAGGCCAGAGTAAAGAACCAGACAAGGCTTGCCCTCAGTGCTTGGATGGTACTGCGAGTAGGTGGCTGCCCCACTCCCGTAAAACGGTGTTCATGCGCCACCGTAGGTTCCTTAACAGGAATCACCCGTACCGCAATATGAAGGAACAATTTGACACGACGAGGGAGAGAGGTTTATTTCCAAGGCATTACTCCGGGCAAGAGGTGTACAATATGGTTAAGGATATCAATGTTGTCCTTGGAAAGAGTGGTAAAAAAGTGAAGGCCGGCGGCATGTGGAAGAAATCAATATTTTGGGAGTTACCATATTGGCGGCATCTTGAAGTTCGCCACTGCATCGACGTCATGCATGTAGAGAAGAACGTGTGCGACAGCTTGATTGGTCTGTTACTTAATATTCCGGGGAAGACAAAGGACAGCCTCAACGCACGTCTCGACTTGGTTGACATGAATATCAGGCCCGAGTTGGCACCTGAGCCCTCCCAACAAGGCAGAACAACACTTCCTCCAGCCTGCTATAACCTGAAAAAGTTCGAGTGGATCGAGCTGTGCAGTTGCTTGAAAGGAGTGAAAGTTCTGTCCGGTTACTCTGCCAACATCTCGAAACTTGTTTCGATGGAAGATCTGAAGCTAGTTGGCATGAAGTCCCACGATTGCCATGTGTTGATGACACAGATGATTCCTATTGCAATCCAAAATATCCAGCCGAGCTATCTCCGAGACACAATCATTAGGCTGTGTTACTTCTTCAACACAATCTGTCAGAAGGTCATCGATCCCGAAGCACTAGATGTTTTGCAGGCCGATGTGGTGAAAACACTGTGTCATCTTGAGATGTATTTTCCCCCGTCGTTTTTTGATATCATGGTCCATGTTATCGTCCACCTCGTGAGAGAGATAAAGATCTGTGGACCTCATGTATGTTAGTGCCCATGCTTAATGGATTTGGTCACAATTGCAGCTAGCAGTAAGGCTTGTACATTTGTTTGCTTGCCTAGTTAAGTAGATCCACCGCTTGATGTGATGTCTGGTTTAGTTTCAAGCAGTAAATAACGTATGCATAGAAGTTCTATGTGTAAACGAAGGAACTCAAGAGGAGGAGCCGAATACATCAAAGGAAGCCATGAAGACTACGAGCAGGAGCAACATGAAGATGCCAAGATCAAGAAATTAGTTACGGCTCTTAGTACAGGCAAAACATTCTAACATCTTGGTTATGTACGGAAAGAAAAGCTAGTGCATTTGATCTATAGCTTCTTCCTTTTGCAATATGCACATATATCATCTTCCTCGGCGTCTCTTATTATTATTCTTACAGTCACAAATATTGCATGAACTTTGATAGTTTTGGATTTATGTGCTTTCGTAGTGAATAAACTTATAAGATGGCGTCCAGAGATGAACGTGAAGTGCCTCCGGCATCTTCTCCTCGACAAGCTGAGCTGTACTTGTCTCCTCAACCAGCTGAACCGTTGCCTAAACAACATGCAGAAGCCTCGTCTCATGAGCAAACCGAAGGAACGGATAGGCAGAAGCGAAAGCGAGGTGGCCGAGGCAAAAATCAATTGCCGAAGGGTCACTACACGATAACGCATGTCAGTGATGAGGGTGTGCCCATATTGCCTCAGCAGGCTCAGGCGGCATTCCGTAGAGCGTGCGCTTCACTTGCAAGGACAAAGGTCCCGATAACGTACACCAGCTGGCCGTCAGTGCCGAATACCGAGAAATAGTTCCTGTAGGACACAATCAAAGCACAATTCGACTTCCCAGAAGGTACCGAGAAGGAGGTGGAAAGACAGGCAAAAGCCAAGATGGGCAAGGCGTGGAAGACCTTCAAGAGCGAGCTTTACAACACGTACGTAAAGAACGATCTTATGCCCTACAGGCAGGACCCGAACACTTATGGGTACTTGGAGGATCAATGGGCAGAATTTGTGGAGAGGTGCACTTCGGAGGAATTTGTGTAGCGGAGTCAAGCAAACAAGGCGCGGCAGGCATGCAACATTCACCCCCCACAGGCTCGGCAGCGGTGGTTACGCACGCAAAGAGTTGAAATGGAGAAGGGAGGACGAGTGGGCATCGCAAGAGAGTTGCGAGACACCGTTCTCCCAGATCCCGGAGAGACGGGCCCGGAACTGGTATCGCGCGAGGGCCAACATCTCCGCTGATGGCACCGTCGCCTTCAGGAAGCACGAAACCATGCTAGTGGCCGAAAACATCGTGCGACTGTCAGAAGAATCCTCTCAAGGAACTTTCCAAGCCGCCAGGGAAAAAGATATACTAACCTCGGCTCTGGGAAACAAAGAGCACCCGGGTCGAACGCGTGGCGTGGGGGTGACGGTTCCATGGAAGTTGGGATTCCCCAACGATGCGGGTTCATACAGGAGTCGGAGGAGAAGCAGAGCAAAGCGCGAGGCAGCCGAGCGTGAACGGATGAAAAGAGAGCTGATGGAAGAAATATATGCCGGCCTAGAACAAAGGATCGATGCAAGGGTCGAAGAACGGGTACGGCAGTTAAGGCAGGAGGATGAAGCCGCCGTGGCTGAACACAGCCCCGCAGGCTCATTCCCACATGCTCGGCGCTGGAGTAGCTATGCATCCGTGGGAAATGAGAATGATGAGGGAGTACATGAAGCAGCTCCTTAGGGCAACTTTGCAGATGATGTCCGCGACGCCGACTTACCTTTCGAGGACATTACAGGCGATGTCAGCAGGTGCAAATATCCTATGGACGACATAATGGTGGCAGTCCGGTGCAAGCTCCTCGTGGCCAGCAGTTTTGGCTCGGATCACATGCTTGAGGCTGCCACGGGGTTAGCATTTCCACCAGCTCAATCGGCGACTGTGCACGGAGTTCCGCTAGCGGCGGGTAACGCGAAGGTGACAGTGGATATGGTGCATGCGAATATGTCGTCCTACCCACTTCCTGTACCCCTGGAGGATGACGTCACAACATTGGGACAGGCCGTTAACGCGTTCATCCAGTGGCCGAAGAAGTACATTTCCCTGGTTGCCCCTCCACCTCCTGCACGGCCGCTGTCTCCAGTACGTGACGGTAAAGATTTCTCATTCCGTGGTCCTCCGCCGAAGGTTAAATCCGCTTCGGCACAATATAATCTCAACGGTCCAACAAATCTTGGCAACAGGCCGCCAAGTCGAGTCCACAAGCTCAGCGTAGGTCCACCAGAAATACCAGAAATTCGGCCAAGGGCAAAGAGGTACAAGAAGAACCTGAGATAAGAGTGTACACGGAAAGGCAGCCGCTAGTGACGCGGACAGAGTTAGAACGACTCGGTTGGGCAGCTCAGATTGTGCACGACTTTTACATGAAGAGGACCAACGAGAAGAGAGAGCTTCCTAAAAATATCAGCGCCAGGTTCGAGTGGCAACATTTCCTCCATCCAGGTGGAACCTTCACCGTCGAATTCAAGGATTTATCCGACCTATACTATCACAACGCCCTCGATGTCAGCCTGTTAAGGTGCTGGACACTGTGAGTGTTCTGAATCACGGTTTATGCTAAGTGAACTACCTAACTCATTGATATGCTCTTTCAATAACATTACTCTTATGTGTAGACATATGATTCAAGAGGCTAGGACGGAAAATCCTAATATCAGATTCCTCGATCCACAAGTGGTCATATCCACAATGTTCAAATACAGGGACAAGGAGGTCGAGGATTACATCACGGACGCCATGCTCGTTCTCTGTACGAAGCGCCTCATTCTTCTACCATACAACTACGGCTTCCACTGGATGCTCGTTTGTATCGACCCACAACGTCCACATGTCGTGTACTTCGACTCTAGGGACTACCCACCCGAGAACTACGCAGATTTGACGAGGGTGCTCAAAGGGGCGTTAAAGACGTACGTTTCCAAGGGGGCCTGTGAAAACAGAAAAAACCGAACCGACCCACCGATTTCATTTCCCGGTAATAATTCCTCTCTCACCCATGAGTAATGACCTCACACGTTCTAGTATGTATTCGATAAAACTAAAATTACCCTGCACGTAATCGTGATTTTCTGCAGTGCCACAAGCAGCCGCCGGGCAACAACCTCTGTGGATACTATGTCACGACATATATGTTGCAGATCGTTAGCTCTAGTGTGGTAGATCCGGAGGTTAGTGTCATTACACCGTATTCAGTTACATTTTTCATCGTTCTGACGTTGTGCCTAACCTGTTTTAGTTTCCTTCTGCAGACATTTAAGTTTCCTACAGAAGAGCTCCAGAGTGACGAGGTCCGTTATGTTCAAAGACAGTTAATAGGTTTTCTACTATCCCAGCTGATGAAGGACACTGGAGAATTTCATAACCCTCAAGATTTGCACCTGAAAAACGGTTAATAGGTTACTGCTTGTGAAATTTGTATTCGAGAATGACGTTTAATTAATGTGATTACGGAGGCTTCTGAATGACTTTATGGTTGAGAATTAATGACATTTAATGTTTGCTTCTGAATAAAAAAGTTTGAGATCAATGACTATATACCCTGCCTCACTGCTGCCGCGGCAGCGGCAACGGCGGTTTCCGCTGCCGCGGCAGCAGCTACATCACCGTCGCCTCGCCGCACTGCTGCCACGGCAGTAGAAATGGCAGTTTCCGCTGACGCAGCAGCAGGCTACAGCACCGTCGCCCTGCCGCGACAGCGGAAACCGCCATTTCTGCTGCCGCGGCAGCACTGTGGCAGGGTGATTCAAGAGTACAGACGGTTCCAGGTACAGAGCCGTCTGTACAAATTGTTTGTACAGACGGTTCTGTATCTGGAACCGTCTGTACAAATAATTTGTACAGACGGTTCTACTCGTAGAGCCATCTACACAAATGCTTTGCACCAGCACCTCAAAAGCGTTTGTACAGACGGCTCTCTATCTAGAATCGTCTGTACAAACTTTATCGAGGTACTGTTCAAATAATTAGTGCAGACGGTTCTGTTTTGCAACCGTCTGTAATAGTCGATTTGTGTAGATGGTTCTTAGTTGGAACCGTCTGTAGTATTCCGTCTGTGCAGACGGTTCTAGTTGGGAACGGTCTGTAATACGCGATTTGTGCAGACGGTTCTAGTTGGGAACCGTCTGTACTCTTCTATTTGTACAAATGGTTCTTCAACCGTCTGTACAAACCTGATTTGTACAGACTCTTTCGTACAGACGGTTCGAAAAACCGTCCCGCACGGGTGTTCCGAACCGTCTGTACAAATGATTTATGTACTAGTGAATCCCAATCACTCTATGCAAGTTTGAGAAAAAAATTTCCTCCATCTTTCTTTGATGTGATGGTGCACTTGGCTATTCATTTGCCTAACGAGCAATCCTTAGAGGGCCAGTTCAATATGGCTAGATGTACCCAATTGAAAGACAACTCTGTACTCTAAAGCGCTTTGTGAGGAAATGCTTTCCATTTCAGATACATGCACAACCCTAAACTTACTTGCTACAGGTTTTGTCTTCAATGAACACAAAGGCGTTGAAGGAAGCCGGGGACTTGGACGGCGGCGAGGTCGGGGACTTGGACGATGACGGCGGCTAAGGTTGATGATGGACGATGGCCGACGGATGGTGGAAACTGGGCGGCGACGACGGCCGATTTGAAGTGGCCCAGGTGGAGCGCGAGCCGAGCGGGATGCTAGGCGGTGGCAAGGATGGATCTGGGCAAAGGAGACCGTCGTGGCGATAGAAGCGATGAAGATGTAGGAGAATGAGAACAGGAGGGCGAGCCGAGCTAGTGCAGAGAGGGTAGGGTAGGAGAAAACGATTTGACTCGCTTGGTGGCATTTGCGGGTAATTTTGTCTAACTTTGAGGGTAAAGCCGGAACGAAGAATGATATAAGTTCAGGAAGCCTGGAGCTTTTATCTAGCAACGTGAAATTAGGAAAGCTTAACCCTATGACTGTTATAAGATATCTTCTATTTTCAGTTTATGTCTTCTTGGCACAATAAGCAAGCAAAGAAGCCGAAACAAAGCGGTCGTATACAACTATTGGATGCCAAGTTGCATATGGTCGACAGCTGCAAATATTCCCACAGTTATCAAGGCAGAAAAATCTGCAATAACAGCAACTGGCCACTACCTTGCCAGACAACACTCTCCCAACTCCAGCTGTTGTCTTATATGATATGCCATTTTGGTTAGTTTATTGTCCTGATGACTGATTAGTTTAAGAAACGTGAGAGATATTATGCAAGAGAATATTGTCCTGTGCGATGCATGTCATGGAGAAGTGCAAGGAATGTCAGCAGCCCCCCCTGCCGGTCCAACCTTGGAAATCCCCCATGTGTGATGGTGGCTGCTAGCCAGATTAGGACAAATGTTTCTCCTGTCCACTAGTAATAGTTAGGGTCTATTTTTGGAGTTTGTGGTTTGATGATGTTCAAGTCCTTTGTACCGATATCTATCTAACAGCTTAATTAAGTGTCTATCTGGAAAGCAAGAACTTTACGGAAAATAGTTCGATTACTATAGGAACCAAGAAGAGCCAATCCACGGAACTCACCACGGTAAAATAAGTTCTTACGACGGCTGAACCAACTTTGTCCCTTAGAGATAGTTTCTTAAAGATGAAGATCTCGTAGGCATGCTCGCAATTTCTCAACTAGAATAGCGCATCATGCACGGATGTGCTCTTACATGAACACAAAAGCCCCATATTCCTTGTTATTACTCCGAAGGATGGAGTCTATCTAGGTCGTTGGTACCGTATTTCACAATAGCAGACCGGAGAAACCATGCTCAGGCCTTAGGGTGAGTCGCATGTGTTCTTCGAGACGGTACATATATTAACGAGTTAATTTCTTTGGGTCATTCAGTTTCCAAAATATTTTTGTTGGGACGAGAAGAGGAAGTGGACACAGTACAGCAGCTTTTTTCGTTAGTTTTTTAGTCGTTCTCAGGCATATTCCATCGTTAGATGATGAACGTTCTGCTTGAACTATCGCTTGGATGCAATTAAATGGTTGACAATGTTGAACACCACGTACGTAGCATTTTCTCTTGGGGTTATAGTGGCTAGCTAGGGGTTATAGTGGCTAGCTAGAAACGTTAACGCCTTGATATTATGTCCATTTCACTCGCAGGACGGGAATTACTAGTGTTCGGCATTCGTCGTGGTCATCTTGAAGCGGTAAAGATGTTGGTGGATCGATTCTATTAGCAAGATTTTGCGTGCTATGCTAGTCCATATGGCACTACCGCGCTAGCTATAATATAGGAGTAACTGAAAAGAATAGAAGTCTAGTAGTCAAGAGTTTTATGCATGGGGTAAAATCAAAACTATATGTGTTAAGTTTGATCAAACGAACTGGGTTAGTTAACGGTCTACAACTCTAGAGCAAGGCTCCCCTGTTCTCTCCTTCCCATTCCTGCTACGTGCCACCTTACTATTGGCTTGCACTACTTATCCTCCTATTCATCTCTAACTATACTCGACAAATTGCCGCCTTGCTCGCCGTGGCCGTCTTAGCCTTTGCTGATGCCACTGCCCTACTGTCCTCCGACCTCGCTAGTTTCATCTGCACCGACTCAGACAAGCTACCCGCAGCCTCTAGTAGCTTGCCAAGCTCAGAAACATTAGCACGGTGTGTGGTTTTCACCAATGTCTCTACCCTCCACCAGTCCTTAAAGAGCTACTCGTAGGCATGCGATGGCAAGGAGGCCTCTATTGGTTAGGCAATCGATGAGGCAGAGTAGAAGGGTAGAACATGGTTACGAGATGGCAGGCGAAGCTCCGCGCGTAGGGGAGCATCACGAGTTTCAAGAGTCGAACAAGGGCATGTCATCACGGCAATCGGCTAGTGACACGTACATTATTGCTGGACCAGGGCCAAAGGTGTTGGTCCGAGGAATATTTTTGCAATTTCCGAATTAATAAGTATTATTCAAACGAAAACTTCACAACTCATCAACTCCCTTGAGACTCCACCATCATATCCTCGCTATACGAAGTTTTCACGGCCAGAAATTCAGAAGACGCACCCACGATTTTGAACACTATAACCACACAACATGATGATAACAGCCAATTGCCATGTGGGCCCAGCGTCTCGCCAACCCAGCCCAACAGTCGGTGACGTGGCGCTATCGCCACACGAGGTGGCGATAGTGGCTGCCCTATATAAAGGGTCGCACATTGCCACCCGAGGGGAGGCAAGGATAGAGGGAAGAGGCTCGCATCGGGTAGCAGAGAGGGAGGAGAGGGCTTGGGGGTGTCGCATGCGAAATTGGAGGTAAGTTTTCCCACCTTTCTCTCTATAGTATAGCTAGTTTTCATTTTCAGAGGTAGATTTAGTAGTAGATTTAGAATTAGATGTAAATTTTAGGTAGTAAATCTACGATCAAATGTAGATTTAAGGTAGTAGTAGAAAGTTAAGATAAGATCTAAATTTAGGGTAGTATCAAACAAACAAGTATATACATCATAGATGCATTCTACTTTTATAAAAATGGCTGGAGTCGTGGATTGCTGCATAATCACATAAGACGAGCATGCACTTTTAGGTCCATGTCAAATCAAAGTCAGCTTGTAGCTACCCCAAACAAGAGAAAATCCCTAGCTCATTTTTAAGATTAGAACACACCAGTTTTACATAGGAAAACTAACACAAATTTACCTCGTATAAGGTCAGGCATCTAGTCGACTAGTCGCTGAATCTAGTCGCTGACCTCGGCGATACTCATATTTAGATTCAACTTCCTGAACTCTTCATATAGCTCTGGTTGGCTTTCTTGAATCATCAAATTATTATTATAGGCATTTCGACTCAAAGCGTCGGCCATGATGTTGGCTTTACCAGGATGGTAATTAATCCCAACATCATAATTCTTTATCAACTCCAACCATCTTCTCTGCCTGAGATTCAATTCTGAGTGAAGATATACTTCAAACTCTTATGATCCGTGTATATCTCACAGCGATTACCGATGAGGTAATGTCGCCAGATCTTCAAGGCATGCACTACGGCTGCTAACTCCAAATCATGAGTAGGGTAGTTCTCTTCGTGTGCACGTAACTGCCTTGACGCATAAGCAACAACCTTGCCTTGTTGCATAAGCACACATCCCAAACCTTGCTTGGAAGCATCACAATAAACTTCAAAATCCTTCCAAATATCGGGCAAGATCAACACTGGCGCAGATGTCAATCTCTTCTTGAGCTTTTGAAAACTTGCTTCACAAGCTTCTATCCACACGAACTTGTTCTCCTTTTTGATCAACTGGGTCATAGGTCTTGCAATCTTGGAGAAATCTTCTATGAACTGGCGGTAATATCCCGCTAGTCTAAGAAAACTGTGGATCTTTGACACATTCTTCGGTTGCTTCCAATTGATCATAGATTCCACTTTAGTTGGATCCACTGCTACTCCTTCGGCCGATATGACATGACCAAGGAAATCCACTTGTTTCATCCAAAATTCACACTTACTAAACTTGGCATAGAGCTGTTGCGCTCTTAACCTTTCCAAAACCACTCGAAGATGCTGCTCATGCTCTTCTTCACTTCGAGAGTATACCAACACATCATCGATAAACACCACGATAAACTTGTCCAAACAATCCATGAACACCTTGTTCATCAGATTCATAAAATATGCCGGTGCATTCGTGAGTCCAAATGACATCACAAGAAACTCATATAGCTCATATCTGGTCACAAAAGCTATCTTGGGCACATTTTCTGGTCGAATCTTCAACTGGTGATATCCTGATCTGAGATCTATTTTCGAGAACACTGAGGCTCCCTTCAACTGGTCAAACAAGTCATCAATCCTCCGCAAAGGGTACTTGTTCTTGATCGTCACTTCATTAAGAGCTCGGTAGTCTATGCACGCGCATGCTACCATCTTTCTTCTTCACAAACAAAACCGGTGCTCCCCAAGGCAAGGTGCTCGGTCTGACATAACATTTCTCTTCTAGCTCCTGAATTTGCTTCTTCATCTCGGCTAATTCATTAGCCAGCATCCGATATGGCCTCTTTGCAATAGGAGCAGTGCCTGTCACTAGCTCAATAGCAAACTCTATCTCACGGTTTGACGGCAGACCTGGTAGTTCTTCTGGAAAAAACATCTGGGTATTCATTCACCACCCTTACATCTTCAACAGACAACTCTTTCAGACTATTCAACATGGAAGCCTCCTCAAGATAAGATGAGAACTTCGGCTTAAACTCCACAGTGATCCCTTCAGCATTGGTAACACTATGGATCTACTGGCACAGTCTATCTTTACTTGGTGCTTAGTCAACCAATTCATCCCTAGGATGACATCTAAGTCTTGAGAATCTAACAAGATAAGGTTTGCTAGAAATTCTACTCCTCCGATCATTATGATCACTTTAGGACATCTGAGTCCGGTTCTTAATACACCCACAGGTGATTGCACAACCATAGGCAAATTCAACATTCCAACTCGAAAATGATGTTTTTCAGCAAAAGGCTTTGTAATGAACAAATGCGAAGCTCCAGAATCAAACAAAACTGAACCATAACATGAGTTAATTGAAAACATACCCAAGACAACATCTGAAGCTTCCTGAGCTTGCTCTGCTGTGACATGGTTGACCCTTCCGCGGCCAACTACTCCTGGGGTGCGAGCTGCGCTTCCTGGGGTTGGAAGCACACCACGTCCTTGACCTGCTTGCGGTGTCTTGATAGCTGATCCAAGGTTGAACTTCATCGGTGATGGTCCGGCATTCCTTCGATTAGGGCACACATTGGCAAAATGTCCCTCTTGCCCACAGTTGAAGCATGGCTTTCCTGCGGTGTTGGCTCGGAATCCTCCCACTTCAGCTTTAGAAGTTTGATATGAGTTGCAGGGAACAAAATTATTCAACCTCGATGGTCTTGGACTCTGCCCTTTGAAACCTTGGTTCTAATTAGGCCTCTGACGGGAACTGCCTACTCCAGAATGGCCTTGATAAGGTGCCTTGCACTTGCGATGCTCCTCAAGCTCCTTTCTTGAATTCTCTTGAATAATTGCCTTGTTAACAAGCTGTTGGAAGGTTGGGAAGTCATGAGCGACCAATCTGTCCTTCAGCCAAGGATTCATTCCATTCAAAAACCTTGAAACTTTTTCTGTTGTTGTGGCAACATCAGCCTTTCCATAACGGGCCAATTGAGTGAAATGACTCAAATACTCTGGCACCGTCATCTTTCCTTGCTTCAAGTCCAAGAACTCCTTTCTCTCCATCTCCATAACTCCAGAGGGAATATGAGCTATGCAAAAAGCTTCAGCAAACTGATTCCACGAGATGCCCTGTGGGTCTTCATGTGCGGCACAAAAATTCTCCCACCAATCTGCAGCCACACCCTTGAGCTGGTGTGCCGCGAACTTGACTCGATCAGGCCCATTGCTATTGGCCAAGTTGAGCTTCCACTCTATCTCCTTCAACCAATCATCAGCATCCAACGGATCTGCTGATCCTTCAAAAGTTGGAGGCTTCGTCCTCATAAACTCTGCCAAGCCAGATTGGGGTTGAAAGCCTTGATTCTGGTTGGCCATCTGAGCAGCCATTTGTTGTAGGATTTGCGTCTGCATGAACAAAAGCTGCTCCAGGTTCGGCATTGGTGGTGGTGGTGGCATAAACTGCTCCTCTTCCTGTGCTGGATCTTCTTCTTCTCCGAGAAACAAAGGTTCCTCAATGATTGGCTCCTCGTCGGGCTGACCTCTTCCACGACCACGGCCTCCATGACCTCGACCTCAGCCTCCACGGGCACCACCACGTGCTCCACGGGGCACATCCATCCTGCTTGCGGCTTTAAGATTAGGATAGACGAGAGGGAAAAAAATACCTAACCCTTAACCCAACACACAAGGCAAAAGCAATAAGGCTCAAATAAGATCCATTGATGGCAAAAAGGCAACATATCGCTACACCACAACTAACTGGTGTAGTCGATATCACATAGTTCATCACATCAAAATAACTAATGTATCATTTTATTAAGGACCTCAATCACAAGGGCACTACGGTCCACTACTCAACAAGAAAACCACCGCCGCGGCCTCCACCAGGGTAGACACTGGGACCAGCATAGTCCACAGCCGACGCAAAGTTCAGGGTGAACCTCGACTGTGCCGTGTCGTCGAGCGAGCCCTCGGACTCTTCAAACTCGACCTCCATAGGCTCCTCCTCTGAAGGCTCCTAGGGTACTAGGTCTGCAGCTGGCTGCTCTGAAGCTGGTGGAGTGAGTATCTCCAAAGGTTCGTCGAACCAGTCCATCTTCTTGATCTTCACCGAGTGGCGAGGCACAGACTTGCGGGCTGTGCGCTTGAGATGGCGACAAGAGTTGGGTGGTACCGATCTCTGGCTGTGGCACCTTGGGGATCTTCTTCTTGAGCTCTTTGATCTCGTTGAGCATCATCCTCTTCTTCTTCACCAAAGTGTCCGCCTCGTACTTTAGGTTGCCGGCACGGTTCTCCAGTGTCTGAACCAAAGTAGCCATCAGCTCAATGGTCTCGTCCGTCTCTCCGGCGGTGTTGCATCCTCGACGCATCATGAAGTCAAGGCTCCTCTTCGGGAAGAAGCGGTACAGTGTATCAGCCAGATCCTTGCGGTAGAAGTCAGCCACCGCAGCGAGGGCTTACTGAGCTGCCTGCTCAATAGCATCTGTCCAGCTATTTCCAACAACTAGGAACTCGATCAGTCTTCCCGCAGGTTCTTCACGGGGTGGAATCTTGACCATAAGTGACCAGCGAAACTCCCCGGTGGGAAGGGGTAATCGTAGCCTGAAATGCTGACCTCCAAGAGGCCCACCTGCTTCATCATCCCTCCAAGCAACTTGCCGAAGGCATTCTCCTCTTCAATGTTCGCTACGGTCCGGGCAGCCATCTATAACACAAGTTTGAAAAGGAGAAGGAGAAGTAAGTAACATTTTTAAAATTGGTGTAAGAGGGAGAAGCGAGAGCAAAAGAGACTTAATAATTTTGCAAGTAGCATTTTAACAATATAGTCCTTAAGTCTATCCATTCTAACCTAAGGTCACGTTCCTAGGTCAATGCATGCTCTGATACCACTTCTTGTGAGAGTCTAGTTTTAACTACCAGACCCTTCTTGTGTACATCCTCGTCAGTCCAGGATCATGCTGATGGTACACAAGTGAAATTAATAACACTGCATGCATTCAAAGATAAAACATAGATTGGGTACGATATGCCACATGGCTTACAAAGTACCATGTCTTAACGACATTATTACATCAGAGGAAAATAGCGGAAACAAAAGTGAAGCGGCTCCATCCGTGCCACAGGCAATTGACAGAGGCTATGCGACCTACTCTTCGGGATCATCCAAGAAGAAGTCATCTTCGGCAGCATCTTCAGCATACTCCTCTGCACACCACCACAATAAAACATGCTCGATGAGTACTTCACGTATTCAGCGTGCCCCCTCATAGGGAAACACCTAAACCAGTGTACATGAGGCTTCAAAGGATGGCTTGATGGCTCTTTTTGCGTAAAAGCAGTTTTAGTTGTAATATTAAGGTAGATTCGAAGGCATCATTTTGATATAAAACAGTTTTAATATCAGGGATAGTTTTCATCATGTGTGGTCCACGACCAACACATTCAAGCAAGGAACTCCTGCCTTAGCTCATCCATAGGTTCCATAAGTAAAGAGGTAGAGGGAAATAGCAAGGGGGAGAAGGACAGGTCCTTTTCATCAAGAATGAGTCATGTGCTGTCCATAACCGTGGACACGGCTAATCGATTAGTTTGAACTCTACAGAGTTTGTACACTTTACCCACATGACACGATCATCCCCTTATGCAAAGTTGCACAGGCTTGTACACACGCCCATTGGTGTGTCGGCAGGGTGACCGTGACATGCCCACCGAGTCTGGCCCGAAGTTGAGAGTACATCCCCACACTCCGATCCCCCCATCTGTACCGAGAGTCCTCATAGCTACGTCCACCCCTTCTGCGATACGGCAACATCGGCACCAAAGGCTGACTAACCTACTTGACCAAGCCAGTGCCCAAATAGCATGTGGTTGTACTGTTGCCACAATTCTCTAACTTCAAGACTTCGGCCTTAAGCGATACGAATGACCAATGGTTCCTTTAAACCGGCCTTCTGCGGGTAGGACAACCATATGCTCCTTCACCATTGATTCAGCTGTCGCCTGCACCATATTAGATAGTAAGTTTCACCCAGAGTAGAATTTGGAAGAATAGAGAGAGAAGAAAATATCAGGCATCTAGCCCTAGCTCAACGGGCTCAACAAGTTTCAACAAAGATCATCGATCAGAAATTCATTCCTCCGTAGAGGCAAATCAAAACAATCTAAGGATATATTTTAAGCATGGCTAAGTATTTCTCTACTCTATTCAGATTAACAACCTATGAATCTACTCAAGATACCAAGTAACAAGCGACAAGCGGATAAAGGTAAAGGTGTGTCAATCGACATGCTAGCTACTAGATTAAAATAGCATGCATGTTTGTAAATAACAAAATATAATGACTTTCAAAAATATAGGATCAAATATGATCAAGAAAGATGAGGGCATGCCTTCGTGGTAGTACTCTTCTTCTTCAGCTATTTCGGTCACCGTGTCAATCTCTTCACTCCCTAACGTCGTGACGCAATGAGAGCAAAACAGATAAATACCAACTCTAATAGAAATATCTCGGAAAGCAACACGAGAGAGAAGCACGACGAAGGTAAGATATGGATGGAATGGAACGATGGCGCGATAACGTTATCGCGACGAAGATAGAAGCAAGGTCTATCGCTAGAGAGTCCTTAGTACAGGTCTTCTAAGATTAGACCATAACCATATATATACACACATATACACATACATATATATATATTACAATATCATATTCACAATACAAGCATAGCTACCTTTTTGCTAGCATGACATATTCAAATAAAACATAAGCATGGCATAACCTAACATGTCTAATGATCAATTGCTTAAACATTTCAGAGAATAATATGGTTTGTTTACTGTTATAACATTGTTCACCAATTAATTTAGAGCATAAGAATACTATAGAGTTACACATGCATTTCTACCATACTAATGACTAAGACTATAACCATAGGGCTATTTGATATTATTAGCATGTACTAACTAAGCATGGATCATTTTTAGGGTGTTTTAACAGTACCAAAACAGTACCAAAATGATTTTAATAATAATATTAAATATGAACATTATTTAAATAAAATAATTTCTATCATTTCTAGTATAACAACTTTATAGAAAATAATGATTAATATTATTAAACCATACAAATGGATTCAATTGACATAATATCAATTCCAGAGACATTTAATGATTAAAAAGGTTCTGAATTTTTTAAAAGATTACAGCTATTATACCAAGCATGAAAACTACTCTAAAAATATTGTAAAACATTATTTAATTATGTTAAATGAGTTCTCATGACTTGCCACATTCTTAGAACATTACATGATTTACTGGGTACTGGACATGTATTTTTAGTTGCTAAAACAGATTTATAAAGGGACTATTGCAAATAACAGCATTTAAATATATATTTTAAATGAACCTAGAACACTTCATGATTTTTCGAGCTCAAAAAAATTGTAGAAAAAAGGTTGTAAATTACATGGTAAATTAGTTCTAGGGTTCTCTGATCCTAAGCAAAAATTAGATATTAAAAACAGAGAGTATTTCTATTTTTAATAATTAAAATAGAGATTATTTTAATTCTAGAAAATTCTAAACAAGTTCAAAAATTATGAAATTTTACAGAGGAGTTCCTACACATACTAGTAATCTACTGGAAAAAAATAATTTCAAAATAATCATCCAGTACAAAGTTAGTGCAAAATTTAGTCAAATTTCATCCAAATTCGAATGGAATTTAAAATCTAACGGTTGGATTCAAAATCCGATCGCTCCAGTAGGTTCATTGGGTCCCAAATACCCCATTTTACTACTAAGATCATAGGTTAGACATGGTTTGCATGGATGTAGAAAAATGGGCAGAGGCACACTACATGGGCTACTGTACAGGTGAGGAAGTTGATCATCCCAATTCATGGCTGCACAAGATGGGTAAACATTAGCCGAAATTGGTTGGGGGAAAATGTTCCAAGGGTTGGTGGGAGCCTAGCATAGAGAGGGATTGAAGAGAGGCTCACCGAGTGCGAGGAAATCGAGGAGAGGAGTTCACCGGAGTTGTAGGAGAGCTCGTGGTATGGTCGGTGTAGTGGACGAAGCTCGAAGATGCTTGCGGTAGGAGGTGTGCGTCAGCGTAGGGAAGCTCCAGTAGTAACGTCTTGGTGTGGGGTGTGTCGGTGTCGTCGTAATTGCTCACCGGAGTTTCGCCGGAGTTGAAGAAGAAAATGTTGTGGGGGAGAAATTTAGAAGAGAGGAAAAGGAAAAATACACAGGGGAGGGGGGTTCCTTTTATAGGGAGGAAGCAGGGAGATGGAAAGGCAATAGAGGAGATAAAAAGAGGCACCGATGCACTGCTTAATGGCTGGAAAAATGGCCGCCGGCACTCGCCGCACGCGTGCGCGCATTACCAGCAGCGCAGCGGCCGGCTGCTACTCGTGCGTGCTGTGCACAGCATGGCTGCTGCATGCAGCACGTGGCCCATGCCGGCCTGCTAGGCTGGCTGGCCATTTTTTTTATTTTTGGAATAAAAACTGTAAAAAAAATAAAACAAAGCAAAACAATCTCAAAAGTAGTCCAAAAATTACGAAAAATTTCTAGTAAATCAATTTGAATATGGGGAACTCAGTAAAAATATTTTTGGGGTGAATTTTCAAAGTATGATCAAATGAAAAATTCAAACCTCACTTATAGCTCTCAAATAATTCATATCCTTGAATTAATTTAAAATAAAATCCAATTAAAATACACATAGCTAGATTATATAGTTGCAGATCCTCTTTTCCTTAAAAAATTTAAGCCCGTAAAATTTGAGGATGTTACAATAGCGTGGGTTGCCCCTTTTGTGGATCGGTGGGCCAATACTTTGGGCTATGTGTAACGTCCCTGTTTCCGCAAGATTGTAATGTGCATCATATGCATCTCATGGCATGAACTCATGAACTTAAAAATCGAGTAAGTTTTTGAAATTTTGAGATAACAAGAAAAGGGCCGTAAACGGAATTGAGTTGCTAGGGTTTTAACCTTCGGTTTAAAGCTTTTGAGTAAAATACAGTGAGACTCTGGGAATTTAGTTTGGAAATGCTACAATTTGGAGCTATGGGAAAGGAGAAAATGTTGTTTGAAAATTGTTTAAATGTGCAAAAGAAATCAAATTTGAAAAGAAATAAAAGAAAACAGAAAAGGCAATTGAAAAGGAAAAACCCTAAAACCTAAAACCCCCCCTTCGCCGCATGGGCCCCCTTTCCGGCCCATTTTCTTTCCCGGCCCTGCCCGCCTAGCCCTTTCTTCTCCCCTAAGCCATCTCCCCATCCTTATCTCCCTGCGCCGCCACCCTACCTCTCTCCTCTACCCGTCGGCCTCATCCATTCTTCACTTCCCCGCCTCCCTCTCCTTGTTGCTCCCGCCGCCGCTTGCTCGGTTCCCCGCCTCCCGTTGAGCCCACCGAGCCGCCCCGGGTCCCCAGCCCCCGCCGCCGGCCTCCTTTCCCCTTCCCGCCTCGCCGAGCCCCTCACCACCGAAGCGCCGCCATCTCCCTTGGAGCTCGCCGCGCCGCCCCTCTCCGGCTCCGCTTCCTCCCGAGCCAACCGCCGCTCCACCCATCTCGGAGCCGCTCCCACCTCCGCTCGCCTCCCTGGTGCATCGCCTCCGGCCTCGCCATCTCACCGCGCCGCTCCGCTCCCGGCGCCGAGCCCGCCGCACCGCTCGGTTCCTCGCCGCTCCGCCGGGGCTCCTCCGTCGCCAACCGAGCCACCCCGGCCATCCCCGCTCCACCGCACCGAGCTCCGGTAAGACCCCGCCGCCGTTCCCCTCGCCGCGCCACCGTCGCCTCTCCCCGGGACCCCGCCGCCCGTCGGCACCGCACCGGGTCCCGACCGAGCCAACGGCCGGTTCCGACCGAGCCAAGCGGGCACAATGCCCATTAACCTCCGGATAAGACTCCTTAAATGCTAAATGACATACTAATGAGGTTCATTAATTACTAAGCGTGCTTAATGCCAGTGATTACTGTTCCAACAGTTTAATGAGGATTATTAATGCTAATCATGTTTAATTATGACTAAATCGACACATTAATGACCTCCATTAATAACTAACAGTACATTAAATGCACTTATTAAAGTTGTCTCAATGACAGATGGACCCCACATGTAAGAAATTAAAATAAAGATTAATAAAAAGGAAAAATGTGACAAGTGGGCCCCACTTGTCAATGACTCAGCCAATTTTGGTCAAAATTGACCAGTAGGGCCCACATGTCAGCCTCTGGTGTTATTTGAATTAATTTAAACATTATTTTTACTGAGAAAAATACAACAAAGGGTTAAAAATTGATTAAATCTTGAAAAATTCATAGAAAATTCATCTTTGATCAGAAAATGCAAATAATATATCAAAATGTTTAGAAAAATGAGATCTATTTAAAAATGTCATTTCCATATATGTTTGCATGCTAGGAAAAACATAATTGGCTAAAAACTCAAATTAGGGTTTCCGATTAGCCGGAGGATTTTCGGATCGTGATATTTTATGCATCCGGACTCCGATTAAATTGATTCCACTTGTATTAGTCTTTATTTTGCATCCTCTAAGCCATGGCATACATTTCATCTCATGCCGATGTTCAGCATTTGGATATTTACGGTTATAACCTTTTTCTTTTCCGGTGTTTTCGTTCGTTCTTCGTTAGGGCCGGAAAATCCAGAAGAGGACCACCTCGATCACGAACAGGGTTTCGTTGCAGAGCAACCAGGCAAGCAGCCCCTTTGGTCACGTTGCAAACTCCTACTATTTGCAAAGTATTAGTTGTTTTCAAATTCATTATCACATGCGTTCAAATTCTATTTTTTCCCTAAGCAGAACCCTATTCCGGTGTGTAAAACTCACCTTGTCGCTCAAACAACTCCACCACCATCCCAACCTATCTAGAGTAGAATAGTGTATACTGTTATAATGCTTGCTATGTTATTAATGCTTAGACATGCTTAGACATGTAGAAGTCATAATTTCTTGGATGGCAGACAAATTCACACTATTGGATGGGTTACGTGGTAGGTGGGTGTTTACCGGGATAACTAATGAACTTGCTTAATCATATCTGGGTTTAGACGAGAGGCCATGGCTGGGAGCATGGTGGATTGTCTCGTCTTCCCACAAGGACCAGTTACCGGTGTCCCTTCGAACCAAGATTCGCGTACTTCTACACGGGTGGATTATGGGGCCACCCACGACTAAATAATTTGCCTAGACTTAGTGTATGAGCTGCATTAGTTCGCCGTTTCCATTTGCCGTGTGCATGAAAAAGGAAATGTGTTGTGGTATCTCAATATAAGGTGGGGTGGACACACGGTCTGAGAGACCGGGGATGTACCTCGATTCACAACGTATGGGACCGTGTCGCGGTTACGGCCGGACTGGTGCACATGGACTAGCCCGTACAGGTGGCTCATACCTAGGTCGAAAGCATTGTAACGGTCATGTTTGATCACCCTCTGCTAGCACACCTCGTGAAGTGTGTGATTGGCCTAGCACTAAGAGACGATCAATACGTGTAGGTAAAGATGTACACCCCCGCAGGGTTTGAACTGTTTAAACAGCCGTGTCCGCGGTTATGGACAGCTTGGTAAGATTTTGCATCGAATTAGACAACTACAACAAACTCTAAAACTTGCCAACTCTAAGGCCGTGGTGTTAGCGACAGCTTCCTCCCAGGGTGGTCGAGGAAGAGTCGGGGTACCTAAGGTGTGGTGATCTGCAGTAAGGACTGATCGTGAAGTGTTCGACTCATCCCCTTTGAAAAGTACTCTGGTAGTCAGTTTTTCATCTACCTAGCTTCTATTGACAAAGGTAAAATTTGCTTTCCGCAAAATAGTCCACTATTCCCCTTTATTGATACCTGGCACATCTATTACTAATTTTCGCACTGTCAGTCTTGCTGAGTACAATTTTGTACTCACCCTGCTATTGTTGATATTTTTGTTGCAGAAGAAACTACCCCTCCCGAGGGTGGTTTCTATATAGAGATCGACGCCAACGACGACTAGTCGCTGGAAATCCCAGGTAGTGATCCTGCCCCGGGGTTTGGCAGCTCGGTTTGTTCTGCTGCCACTTTTGGCCTTACCGTTTTGGCTTCGTAGCCACATATACTCTTCCGCTGTGTATTTGGATCTTCGGATCCCTATGTGAATATATGTTGTTAAGCTTCATAAACTTATAATATTGCAGTTCAGTCGTTACTGCTGTGAAATCTGGTTGTTTTCGCCTGCTCATGTGCCATGTGTGTATATTGATGAAGCACATGTTGTGGGTAGGGTTTCAGAGTTTATATCATAGAGTTATTATGTTTAATCACCCCTGTGAAGTGACTCTGCTACTGAGAGGTTGGGAACTATATCATTCTACTCCAGCCGAGTATTAATTTGCCGGGACGAGTTTGGGGTTGATGTTCCGGCTCAGTAAGAAAAGGGTGAGGAGACCATATCACCCTACTTGATCTGTGCATTAGTTTGCCGGAAAAAGTTCGGGGTTGACGTCTCGGGCTATTCGGAGCCATATCACTCCATTCCTCTTGGGATTGATCCCAGGAGTTGAGGTCGGGGTTGACGTTCTGACTTAGCGGGTGGTTTTACTTAAGACTCTCTGTTATGAATTCTAGGGTCCGGCACTATGTCAGGGTTGAGAAGCGACCCTTCAACTCTACCGAGTTTAAGGTTTACCTGTAGTGGTACTTGCAACACATGTGCATCCACTTTACTCGTGGAAGCGAGCCTCCATAGCACACGGGGGGACAGATGACAGACATGTACCTAATCCACGCAGCAGAAATGCTGGACTTCGCGGTTAGTGAAGTGAAGTTATTAATTTCCATGTCTTTACTTGCATGTAGCTTAGTACCTAACCAGTGGTTCTCAATTTTCAAGGACAGTGGATGACAGAGGCAAACATGGAGGCCACCGCTACGGTTGGCCGACTCCTGGTTGGCACCGATAACTAATCCAGCGTATTGAGGATCATAGAGTTGACTAAGATGTACGTATTCAGGTGCACGTGCAGGGATGCTATCATTGCCAGGATTGGTGTGGGCCGAGGAGCACACTGACCACCATGTCCTACACAGTCGAGGCACACAACTTATTACAAAGGGATCGTGAGCGTCTGACCCCTATGTGCTTAGTGTATTGAGATTCTAGATTATTGTTCCTACACAATAATCGTCTTTCATGAACCTTGCCCCGAGGAGTCTTCTAAGCTCGCTCTCGCTCTCCCACCTCTTGTGTAACTCTTGAATGCGCTTGCGCATCTGCTTGTACATCAATGCAGAGAGGCTCCTTTTTGGTAACCCCTCTGCAATCACACATATATGAACTTTCTCCCAGATCCGCACACAAAGAATTTTACATTTATGCTTCCTATCAACTGTAACCCTAAGAAATTCATAGTCCATTTCTACAGTCCAAATAGGATCAAAAACATCTAACAATATGCACGAAGAGCGAATATGATAAACAACGCATCTTATAGACCAGAAAGTTCCTATTATACCAACAGATAAATAAGGAAAATATTACGAAACTTACTCCTGTCACCATCCATTCGTGAACTACTTCAAAAGCTCCAATAATTTTTTGGAAGAATTAAGGGAGGATGTGTGAGAATCTGCAAGGAAAGAAGAATAATTTATAGGACATGGGTGAAATCGCCATCTGAGGTGGCGATTTCGACAAATCGCCATCTCAATTAGCGATTACATGATGAATTATTGGTCGGCCTAGCAATATTAGATCCAATCCGATTAATCGCCATCCATCCCAATTGGCGATTACATGATGAATTGTTAGTCGGCCTGGCGATATTAGATCCAACTGCCATATGGTGTGATGATTAGATCTAATCGCCAAACCAGGTGGAGATTGAAGTCTTTTTACAAAATTTTAAATTCCAATAAGTTTTTATAATTCCAAATAAAAGAATATTATTTCCAAAAAAAATCTCATGAGTTGTGTGAGGCTAACGGGGAGCTCATCTAAATCAAAGCAGACGACTAGCACCGGGTGTCCGGGTGGGTTTTGTTGGAAGATGAGGGCAACTTACGAAGACCCACTGTAAAACCTTGATCCAATAGAAAAGCGACACGTACGTAGCAGGAAACAGGGAAGGGGATACGAATAGGGGGACAGGGAAGCTATGATCCTTATTTTCCATTTCCTATCCTCTTCCTGTTCTTACTACGTGCCATTTTAGTATTGGCTCAAGATTTATTGGTGCACTTGCACTATCTATCCCCCTCTTCCTCTTCCTCTTCCTAGCCCACACGACAAATTATTGCTCGACTCGCATGCCTCGCTGTGGCCATTTCAGCCTTCACCGACGCCCCTGCCCTGTTGTCCTCCAACCTCGTCGGTATCATTGGCGCCGACTCGGACAAGCTACTCGCAGCCTCATGCGGCTCGACAAGCTCGAAAAACATTAACATGATGTATGGTCTTCACCAATGTCTCCATTCTCCACCGTGCCTTGCAGAGCTGCTAGTAGGCAGCGATGAGATTTCTATAAGGTATATGCCATCGACGGGGCATGGTAAAAATGTCAACAAGGAGATTGGATTGTAAAGCTTCGCTCGAAGGACGTTTCTAGCGTCGGAAAGGCATGTCAACGAGATCGAATAGTGCCACGTTATCACAGGACCATAGCGGGAGGTTAATCTGACATCATGGAATATTCTGGCCGTGAAAACTTTAATAGCGAGGAGACGATGTTGGAGTCCCCAAGGTCGTTAGCAAGTTGCGTGAGGCGGCGGGGGAGCTCTTCTGAATCAGAGCAAACTACCTGCAAAATCATGTGACACCGTCGCGGCGAGGACGAAGGCCGCGGCTAGGCGCGTCAACTGCCGGCCGGGTAGGCATTGGGAGAGAAGGACAGCTGATGCAAACGCAGTATCAAACCTTGAACCACGTAGCAAGCAGTAACATGGAAGGAGATGCAGAAAGGGAACATGGAAGCTGCGTTCTAGATTCTGCAGCCACCTAGGAAACCTCAATCAAATAAGGACCCCTGCTAAACAAACATGTCCATTGTCCAAGGCATCTAATGAAAGAATAAACAAAGCTTAACGCTACTCATGACTAGTATAATCTACTATCAACGACCGACTCGCCGGATTCCATCCACTTACCCAGCTCGGACGCAAGCGCAGCATGACGCGGGGTCTCGCCGCACCGACACCTAAGCAACGTCACGGGCGGGGCACGCGGCAGTGCGGCACGCCCCGCAGCGTAGCAGCCGAGCAGGCGAGCGCGACCCACCCGTCACTGCCGCGCGGGCCCCGCCGACACGCCCTCCTGTCCACTTGCGTGCGGCCACTCCGGAGGACGCGGACCGAGCCATTCAAATTTCTTCCTCCTCCCATCCTTTCGTCTCCCCCTCCTCCTCCTCCACAGATCCGGGCGAGCCAAGTCCCCGGAGAAAAGTCTACAGCGAGGCTGGCGATGGCGGTGGATGGGGCCGCGGCGGGGCCGAGCAGGACGGTGCTGGTGACCGGAGGGGCGGGCTACATCGGCAGCCACGCCGTGCTGCAGCTGCTCGCCGCGGGGTTCCGCGCCGTTGTCGTCGACAGCCTCGGGAACTCCTCCGAGCTCGCCGTCCGCCGTGTCGCCGCGCTCGCGGGGGTCCAGGCGCGGAACCTCTCCTTCCACAAGGTAACGCCACGTGCCTACGTGCGTATTGGGCTGGTTACCGCTGCGCTGCTGCTAGCTAGGGGCAATGTTCTGCTGCTACCGTGCTAAACTGCTACGCCCTCCCTTAGATACATTACTTACATCTCCTGTCGTCGTCGTCGCCGGTCGATTTGGGTATAGATCTCATCTCCTGCTTGGCGTGCTGCGTGCATCCTTTGTGTGTGTTCATGAATCCTTGTCTTCGGCGCGTTTAATCAACTGGAATTGTGCTAGATTATGGGAATTCGGTTTGTTTTGCGGGTACATTTGGACTTGGAGTATTTGGTTAAATCTAAGAATTACCTGACGGGTTTGTTCGTGCTTACATTTTTACTGGGTGATTTGGGATTCCTTACAGACTACGCAGATCTCCCCGCTGTTGTTGCGGGGGCCTGCAGCCTGCATTTGTAAATGGTTTCGTATTTAATTTGATTGCTTTGTAGTCATGATAGGAGATTAGTGAAGGAAATTTGGCATGCCAACTTAGCCAAGAGGGCGAAAATATTGCAGGGTAAAAAGGATGTGCAGTGATTTCTCTATAAAACTATGAATGTAGATTCTCAGATAGCGAGAACATTAGTCATGGCGTGGTGAATGTAGGGTGTCCGTGGTTAATTCAGACATCGGTGGATGTTCTGGGCTGCAGATTCTCAGACTATGTGGTAAAACTGTAAAATCATGGATTTTGTAACTTTTGTTCGATTTCCTAATGTTTTGCTTGATCGAGGTAGATGGAAGATGGTAAGGAAGGAAAATGGATAACCTATCTAGGAGGTTTTGTCTATGCGATGTAACTGGACCTTGTATATATCTGATATCATTTTGTTCTGCATTGTTGATTCTCGGCAGTTTAGTGGGATGGCGTGTCTGTGTATTAAACATGTTCCTCCATGGTCATAACGGTTTGGATTATTTGACTTCAAGTTGTAAACCTGTAAATGATGAGTAAGGAGTGATTGTGGCTAGCAATGGAATCTGTGGTGAATTTTTGCATGATGGCAATCATCAAAATTGTATTTGGGGTTGATTGTGAAGTTTGGGCTACAGTTAAGGTGACATTTAGGGGGTGGTTGTGTACTTCATTTGCAACTGTGGTAAGTTCATAAACAAATGACATATCCTTGTATAGAGGACTTAATTCATGCAATCAGACTAAGTGCCTAGCAACATTATGTAGTATTTGTTCTACCGGATTTTTTAGAGACACTGCCCATAGGTAGTTGTGTCAGCCGCAAGAATTTGTTCATGAAGGATTTAGAATTAAGCAATGTGAGAGCCATGGTATGCATATCCTTCTTTTCCTGTGCTATTCTTTTCTTGGAGATTATGTGTATGATCCCTGAAAGAAAACCAGAGCCTAAAATATTTGTGGTACTAATAGCTTCGTGCATGTTAGCTCCTCTGCACCTAATTTGCTAGTTTGCTTTAGGGGTCGGTGCCGCTTTCTTTTGGGGAGCATAAAAGAACTTCTCTTGTTGTGTTCATGTGTTGACTGTTAGCTCCAAAGAATGTTTTCTTGGGCTTCCTGTTGCAAATTTGCAATTGTCAAAATAGAAGGAATGAGTTCAGCGAAAATCTCCCAATGCAGTTGTTACGTGATGGATGATTCATAATTGGATATAATTTTGAAGTTTTGTAAGCTCCATTGAAGATTTGGCTTCTCTCTTGCAATTGTAAAGTAATATAGGCTACGTCTTCCGTAAGATGCGAAGCTTGGTAATTGGAGCATATACATGTTTCTGAGAATTTGCTGGTTATCTCTTAGTGTTGATTTTGAGCATACTCAAGGAATTTAAGTGATTCCACTAAATTATTGTGTGATGCAACCTGTCAGAATCTTTATGTAAAGGTGAATGAATTTACTCAATTGGTCCTTATCCTAAATAGTATCTAGAAGAGATGACTATGTTTATGTACTTGTATGGTATTTATGAAAGCAAAGGACTTCTTATAATTTTTAGACCCATGTGTATGTTACGATTAGCATAAATGAGAGTTGTTGCTCGGGTGAAGATTGCGATGATTTTTTCTTGTATTTATAGCAGAGATGAAGTGAATGTTTCCTCAGAAATTATTTTCCATGTTCATAAATCGGTCATGCTTTTCCCGTAAGTTTGTAACTAGAAATGGTTGCAGCAAACTTACTAGATGCCTTTGTTTCATCTTGCAGTTATATCCCAAGTGCTAAGTTGATAAAAATCATTCTTTACGGGAAAATAAGTGTGTATATTGCTAGCCGGGTTGTTGCTATGGAGGATAACATGCAGTGGTGTCAGTTCATAGTTGTGCAACTGTGTTCTCCCAACTCAGAAATATCGGGATGAGTTTATCCAGTTATATCTCTTAAGTATAATGTCGATTCCCTTTTTCCTGGTAAAGAATAAGTCACTAGAGTATGTGTGACATGTTTGTCCTTACTGTATGAAGTATTTGATGGTATATCTTAGGAAAATCAGTTTCTTCTTGTGCTGCAGATGGATTTGAAAATCAATGTTAGGTTATGTATTTAACCCCTATACATCCTTGATCGTACTTGTGAAATTATTCTTCGGGGCATAAGATGGAACATTAATAACTTGTCTACTTCTGCAGGTTGATATCCGTGACAAGGATGCACTGGAAAAGGTTTTTGCTTCCACAAGGTAAGGCATAATATATAGTAGTAATCAATGATTGTTTGGTTGTTTTGTTATGTTTAAAGGCATCTCCACTGTGAACTTCTTTATATTCTTGAAATACATGTACTCCAGATTTGATGCTGTTGTTCACTTTGCTGGACTGAAAGCTGTTGGTGAAAGTGTACAGAAGCCATTGCTTTATTACGACCATAATATCGTTGGCACGATAAATCTTCTGGAAGTTATGGCAGCTCATGGATGTAAGAAGGTATTTACAATTCCTATACCTATAGGTTACCTTGTACTCCCTGACCTCATATGCATAAACTTCCTTAACTGATATGTTTTCTTTATTTGATATTCAGACTGTTCTAAGTTTCTAGTTCGTACTTTGAACCGCAGTTCCCTTTAACTTATAAATGTTAGTGATTATTGATTATTCAGAATTTCGTATTCTGTTTTTTTTAATGAAAATTCTATTTACACATCTCCTCTTAAAAGAAAATCTAGGCTTCTCTATTTTCCAATGTAATGATGTATCAAACTGCTGCAGAATTCATTCGTAGTCAACCTCGTTTTATCTGCTCTTTGCTCCAACTTCTATAAATTGCAGCAATTGGTCCATGCACCTACTAGTCATGGTTACAACATTCATAATTTTCTTGATACATGTAATTGAAATTCACTGCGTTAATAATTCTGTCAACCATTAACAGTTTGTTTGAGGTCAATTCAGTTCTTTGTTTTTGCTCATATCACACTTATACTGACATGTGTGTTTGTTTTCTTTTATTTCAAATGTTGTAGTTGGTGTTCTCATCATCAGCTGCAGTTTATGGATCACCTAAGAACTCACCCTGCACAGAGGAGTTTCCTCTCATTCCACATAATCCATATGGCAGAACCAAGGAATGCTACTTTTCTTTTCCCTGCGAAAATCTTGGCACCAAGTCTTTTTAACTGATTGCAGCCATACATATTAATTGCAGCTTATAGCTGAGGAGATATGCCGTGATATCTACCGGTCAGATTCTGAGTGGAGGATCATTTTACTTAGGTACTTCAATCCGGTCGGGGCTCACCCCAGTGGATACCTTGGTGAAGATCCATGTGGAATTCCAAACAACCTTATGCCCTTCGTTCAGCAAGTTGCTGTTGGGAGGAGGTCATCGGTGACAATCTTTGGAAATAACTATGCAACGAAAGATGGGACAGGGGTATTTTTCCCTCATGCTATTCTCAGTTAGTTATTACTTTACCTCACCGTTTAAATTTGGTTCAACCATTTTGGTCCATTCAGTTCATGTTCCATCAGTTACTTAGTTGTTGATAGTAGGAGCGTAGTGTAGGACTAGGTATGATGCAGTAGCTCTTTTGTCTAGAGGACGTCTTATGGAAATATAAAGAGATCAGTAATAGACGTAGTATCAGCTGATAGCTGCTTAAAATTGGGCCCCTTGAATTTGAAATTCCGTGGTAACTAATGGAATATGTAGCGTTTATTGAACTATAACATTCTTGCAAGCAAATAGCTGAAGAAAGTGGCCAATGCTTGGACCTGTATTACATATCTGGTTCAATGTTGTGAAAATGAATGATGCATTGCTTACCACTTAAACATTTTCTCCTGGAGAGGCAGTCCACAGAGCTACTAGATGATATCCTAATAAAACGTGTTATCATGTGGGCAATGGGCACTTTTGATGTTATTACAATTTACATTGAAGGGCAAACTTGAGCCTCCTCAGAACAGTATCATCATGCTCCTAATACCTGGCTTACAAATAAATCCACGTCCTAGTTCAGAGATAGGTACTGCGAATGACAATGGTTCCTGTTTCATCTGTTTCGACAAATTGTGTTTCATCCTGCCAATCTGAGTTTGTCCTGCAATATCTTCCCAAGTGTTATTGCAAGTTCCAAATGCCAACGAAGTCATTTTAATATTATTGTGAAATCTGCAGTTTACATTTGTTTTAATATTCCCACCCTACTAAGGACACATTTTGCCTGATGTGCAGGTTCGAGATTATATTCATGTGGTTGATCTTGCTGAGGGACATATTGCTGCGTTACGGAAGCTTTTCGAAAACTCATCTAACATAGGTTTGCACAATTTACTGCTCTCTCTCAAATAGTTCATCACAAATGCTTATACCACTTTCCAGATGTATGGATTTAACAACTTATGTACTTACTACTCTCTTGCATTGCATATTCCCAAGCCATTAAATATAAATATTTTTCCTTTTATCTGATTCTTTTCACATGAAGTCCATGCAAATATTGAGTGCTCAAACTCCAACTTCTACCTCTCAGTGCACTGGATGCTCAAAACTGCCAGTTTGCTCTGTAGTTCAATCTTGTCCTAAAATTCAACTCATCATGCAGGATGTGAAGCATATAACCTTGGGACTGGAAAGGGGACCTCAGTATTGGAGATAGTCAATGCATTTGAGAAGGCTTCTGGAAAGGTATGTCTGATTTGACATATTGGGAGTTTTGGACATGTCTGTCCCTTTACTTTTGCCATGATATATTTTACTGGTTAGCATATATGACAAATTTGCTACTGCACTCTGCTAAATTGAAATGGTATACAAGCAATCCTTGGATTTATCCAGCAGATTGTGTGGGGCTTTAGTGGCTTAAGCTGAGACTATTTGCCACTTGGCAACTTATAATTGCACAGGCAAGTTGGGATCAGGAACTGTCTTGCTGCTACATAGAGATATATTGACAAGATTCAGTTATCTTATTACAAACATGGAGTAGCAAGTACTTACTCCAATGAACAGCCTGTGTTATGATGCTTAGACCCCTTCATGCTGGTTAGCAGTAGATGTGTGAGACTTCTGGAATTCATCGTACAAGAACCTCTAGAAACTTTTATGGGTGATTGTTGGAATTTGCAAATGCAACAAACTATCCTATGATGGCATGCTTGCGTCAGGTGTTAACTGTTAACTCTCCTGCCAAATGTCAATGATAGCAAGACTTGCATGAGTTGTTTTCTTCTCGTGCCTTCTTTTCTTATACATATGTTCTTGTTTCCTTTGCTAGAAAATCCCATTGGTCATCGGTCAGCGACGCCCTGGTGATGCTGAGATTCTCTTTGCAGGAACTGGTAAAGCAGAGAGAGAGCTCAACTGGAGGTAAGATACTAAATGACTTTTTTTAGTTTCTATGAGTGGTAATGAGTGGTAACATTTCTTTGGTTAGTTAATATTAGTCTTCCTTCTACAGACCGAAATATGGCATCGCAGAAATGTGCAGGGACCAGTGGAACTGGGCTAGCAAGAACCCATATGGTTATGTGTCACCTGACTCAACCAAGCAGAATGGTAGTAATTCACACTGAACAACGCTGATTGGTCTGTGTGGACTCACTTGTACATGCAACTTAGTACCTACGAGCTGAGATCGACGTAGATCTAGTTGGTCACTCATACAAAGAAAGTTACAAGATTAGAAAAGATTGTTCTGTTGTTCTTCCCTAGCATAATTGGCCCGGTGTTGGTACAAATCTATCTTCCTCTTGCATATAGTTTTATCAAAATTGTTCTAGAGACTTGATAGTCAACCAGCTAATTCGATTCTTTTACTGCTAATTTTAGTTGCATTGCCTTGCAGATGTATACGTATATTTTTGTATCTGTAATATTAATTAATGGAGCATGAAATATGTTTTACCCACTGTTATATCTATCTGAAGTTCAGGATATCTGTAATAGTACTCTCTAGTCTCTGTTTGGAACCTTTGGGAGGGGGGGGATGTGCAATGCTGCATTTTGTTCATGTGTTTGTAGTTCTCCCATGCATGAAGAACGTAATTGCCTGACTACCAATATATCAAGATAGTTTGCCAAATATATGCAAAAAATACTGCTGCCCAAATGAAATACTACACGATCATATGGCGTACAGCAACCATCACGGTTTCTGTTCATGCTTATGGTCGCTGTTCTGTGGCGGCATGCCAGCTGATATTATGGTTGCAGGTGCTTTCGGCTCTTTCGACGGTGCTTGGCTGTGGGTAACTGTTGTGCTTTGGACAGCGTTATGCTTGACTTTTTCATCCTTGATTTTCCCCTGTTGTCTTTTTTCTTTTTATTCGAGACCCATTACCTTGTTGATCCTGTTGTGTACCAGAGGACCGCGTTGCTTATCTTTAATAGGTCAACGGTTGCAATCACATACGAGATCAATTACAGAATACATGTGTCGGTGTTTAGATCCGGTAATATTGAATATAGGGCAGCGTGAGCACAACAGATTTAGATGAATGTACACGGGAAACAATGATTAAGCAGGTTTAGGTTCTCAAGAAGAGGTAATACCCTACGTTCTGTGTTTGGTGGTTGGTATTGCTTTTATCCCAAGTGCCACAAGACCTCGAGAGTAAATCTCTGGTTTGCTAGGGCTATGTAGGTGTGAGAATATGAGAGCTTATGAGTCTACGTGAGAACCTACCGATCGGAGGGCTCCTACCCGATCTTATATAAGCGATTGGGGTGGGGTTATAAGAGTTCGGATCGGTTTACAGATTGATTTTCTAATTAGTTACAACTGAATCCGGGGTTGCCGGGTAAGTACTTATCTGTGTCTTGTACTTCAAGTCGATGAGGCGCCCCCGTGTAGAAGTCGGACTCTGAGTAGTTGGCCCGACCCATCCTGTGTCCAGAGGGCCGTGTCCTCCTTGACGATACCTGAGTGCTATGTCATCGTCAGTAGCCCCCGAGTCCTTCACGATCTGGCTGCAGTTTGTCATGGTAACACCCAAGCCGAGTACCTTTGCCTTCTTCCTTTTTCCGAGTAGCATCCACTTGAGCGCGCCTTTTTGTTGCCTTTAGGAAGATTGTGAGGAACTCATAGAACTCCTGCAGAGTAGAGATAATAAGGCGAGTAATATTCACCCGTAGGGCAGGAATACCATGGCGGTTGAGTTAATAACGGGTAAGTCCTGATGGTATCCAGTCATGTCCAGCGGATGGAGACCAGCTAATAGCCCAGCGAGGGACATACCATGAATCCTGACTGAATTGCCGAGTGGCATCTGGTTTCCCAAGTGGTTCGGTTCCAGCTAGTGTCCCTCTGGGGAATGCCCTCGAAATTCGCATCAGAACTAGAACACAAGCTGTAGCGCTTCGGTCCCGAGTGGTGGAGCCTAAGGCCCGGACGTTCCACTGAATCTGAAAATTCCGGATCCCGGAGATTCCAGGGTAAAGTCCCCGGAATGTTCGGGTGGAGAAACCGGTGGCTCCAAGTTGCTCGGTGTCCGACTAGTGGCTTGCTGAAGGCGCACCACAACTGCCCTTCACTCGGGTGTATTCAAGTGATTGCGTTCCCCTGGAGGCCAACCATCGAAACCCGTCAAAACCATAACGTTTAGTTTCGAGTTATTCGGTAACTGACTAGTGACCCGTTAAAGGTACGTTACAGTCGCTCTTTATGTGGGGTGTATTCAAACGATCGTTATCCTCGGAAAGCTAACCGTTGAAACCCCGATCACGCGGAATCCGGAAACGGAAACCTTACGCCGTTGAAGCGGCTGAGTCGTGCCGGCGAGTGCGGAGGAGTTACGCCGTGGAAACAGGGAGGGGGGGGCTATCCCGCGGGGCCAGAAAGTTCGCACCCGCCAGGCTGTCTCTTCTTTAAAACCCGATCCGTTCACACCGGCTCCCCTTTCACGCTTTGTCTCCTCTGCGTCCAAAACTTTTCGTCTTCCCACGACACTGAGCTGAGAGCGCCGCCGCACAGCAGATCCAAATCACCGTAAATCCCACGTCCATCTCGCCACCAGCGCAGGTTCCACCTTATCGCCGTCTCGCGCATCTGCCTCCCCGTCCTAGCCGGCCGGACCCCGATCAGGCATCCAATAGAAACCCTAGATCGGGTCCGCCGCCACTGAATGCCCACCTTTGTCTGGGAAGCGGATCTGCTCGAAGAGGAGAAAGACGTAAAAGTGTGGGCGAGACTCAGCGAAGGAATCTCCCCGGCTTGTTCAATGGCGCCCTGGTCGAAATCCACCGCAACAGAGGCCTGGCTGCACACCATGGTGGGGGCGGGAGTGATGCCGCTGAGGGAGCTGATCGAATGGCGTCCCGCTGACGGAGAGGAAGTCCCCACTCCCAATACCGGTGAACTCATCGTCCACGCTGCCTTCTTCCACCGCGGCTTCTCTATCCCGGTGCACCCCTTTTTGCGTGGACTCCTGTACTTCTACGGGTTGGAGCTGCACAACCTCAACCCCAACGGAATGCTGCATGTGGCGTGCTTCATCACGCTTTGCGAATGCTTCCTCAGGATCGAGCCGCACTTCGCGCTCTGGAGGCAGCTGTTCATCATCAAGCCCCAGCCGAGCAAGAATAACTCGGCTGTTGTCGGGGGCGCTGGATTTTAGCTGAGGCCCGGGCCGTCAAGTATTACCTAGTGCTGCCATTCTAGACTTCCAACAAAGGATGGCACTCGGAGTGGTTTTACTGCAGCAATCCCGAGCCCTCACTTCCAGAGTTCGCGGGTCAGCCTCCCGAGATCAGGTCAAGTTGGACTGAGCTTCCGCAAGAATGGGAGCAGCTCGAGATCGAAGTTCTTATGGCTCATCTCTCCCAAGTGCTTCAGTCGGGAGTCACTGGGGTCGGCGTTGTAGCAACCTTCATCAGGCGCCGAATCCAGCCCGCGAAGCTTAGGATCCGTCCGATGTATGAGTACACCGACCATCAAGATGTGACCCGGGAGACAATCGACGAGCTCACGGAGGAGGAGGTCAAGCGCCGGGTCGGGAAGCTAATGGTCCAGGGAGCAGACCTGGACACCTCTAGGCACCCGACGCCTTATAGCCTCGCCAACTCTCCGAATCAGGTGACCAGCCAATCCTCCGACTTCGTCATTTGTAGTCTATGCTTCAATCGAGTCATACTCAGTCTGCGTCTGTGCACTCCGACCTTGCAGGATCTATTCGGGTTCAGCTCTTCCGCTCCTCTTCCGGAGAAAGAGATCTGGAACCAGCCCCAATACGTCGACATTCCCAGCAGTGGGCAGCCGCCGTAAGGAAGCGCCCGACCGTCGTCCACTAGTGCCGGGTCGTCAAAGGGAGGGGTATCTACGACGGAGGAGCCCAGTGCTCCTCCACCGGTTGTAATAGCAGCTCCTGAGGAGAAAGCCCAGGAAGATGAAGATGATGTCCCCCTTCATGCACAGAGGAGAAGGAGGACAGACACCGGCGCCGCCCTGGGGGGACAGGACGGGTCCTGCGCCCAGCTTGCCCCTATGGCTCCAGCCGCCGTCGCCGAGGAGACTCCCCGAGCGGCTGAGAATGAAGTCCCCCCCCGATCGGAGGGGGAAAAGGACAGCCGATGCTGCCTTCGGGGGGCAAAGCGGTTCTCCGACATCGCCGACTCCAACGGCCGCCGCACCGAGGCGGCGGGCCCCGGGGCCCAGGAAACGTGCCCCCGTTCCCCGATCCACCAGGTATGCCCCGAGTAAACATCTCCTACCTGTTTTGTCTTCATAACGGAGAAAACTAACGAACCTGGATGTCTCTGTAGGCTAAGTAGAACGGGGGATATTCCAAGGGACTCGCCGAGTGCCCCGGGGTCCGGTCAAGGCGTGATCCAGTCGGGACCAGATGCCAGGCCCTCGTCTCCTCCGAGACCTTCTTCTTCGCCGCCGCCTTCCCCTCAGCGAGGCGGTGTGCTGCCGACCCTGTTGCTTGTTCCTCGGCTAGAAAAACTCGGCGCCGAAGCGCAAGCTCCTGCTGTGGCAGAGCGGGTAGGGCCGAGCTAGGCGCAGACCACCCCGCCTGACCACCGGGGGAACTTGGTGCTGCCGGTGGACGAGGTGGATATCGGGCGTGTGCCACCTCCTCCACCAAGCTTCCAACCTCTACGGGTCCGGCAAACGGACCCCTCGAGGCCGAGCGCGGTCCTCCAGGAGATCGATGACGTCCAGGAGACGGGAGAGTGGGAGGAGGTGATGAGCGCCACCACCCAGCTCGGAGAGCAGCTTTCGTATTGAAGACTGTCAGGGAGAGTGCCAACCTAGTTAACGAAAAAATCCTGCCGTTAATGCAGGTACGTATTTTGCCGTTGTTTTTTTCCTTGCACTGTGAATGCGCGGATAGCGCGCCTACTGGGGTATAGCCCTCGAGCCTTCGACTGACTGGAGTAGTCGGGTGAAGGTTCATCGTTTGTTCTGTAGATTTTACTCTGGGGGCACGATCAGTACACCCAGAGGGTGTAGCCCCCGAGCCTTCGGCTGACTAGAGTAGTCGGGCGAGGGTCCTTGTTTGTTCTGTAGATTTCACTCTGGGGGCACGATCAGTGCACCCAGAGGGTGTAGCCCCCGAGCCTTCGACTGACTAGAGTAGTCGGGCAGAGGGTCCTTGTTTATTCTGTAGATTTCACTCTGGGGGCACGATCAGTGCACCCAGAGGGTGTAGCCCCCGAGCCTTCGGCTGACTAGAGTAGTCGGGCGGAGGGTCCTTGTTTGTTCTGTAGATTTCACTCTGGGGGCAGGATCAGTGCACCCAGAGGGTGTAGCCCCCGAGCCTTCGACTGACTAGAGTAGTCGGGCGGAGGGTCCTTGTTTGTTCTGTAGATTTCACTCTGGGGGCACGATCAGTGCACCCAGAGGGTGTAGCCCCCGAGCCTTCGGCTGACTAGAGTAGTCGGGCGGAGGGTCCTTGTTTGTTCTGTAGATTTCACTCTGGGGGCACGATCAGTGCACCTAGAGGGTGTAGCCCCCGAGCCTTCGACTGACTAGAGTAGTCGGGCGGAGGGTCCTTATTTATTCTGTAGATTTCACTCTGGGGGCACGATCAGTGCACCCAGAGGGTGTAGCCCCCGAGCCTTCGGCTGACTAGAGTAGTCGGGCGGAGGGTCCTTGTTTGTTCTGTAGATTTCACTCTGGGGGCAGGATCAGTGCACCCAGAGGGTGTAGCCCCCGAGCCTTCGACTGACTAGAGTAGTCGGGCGGAGGGTCCTTGTTTATTCTGTAGATTTCACTCTGGGGGCAGGATCAGTGCACCCAGAGGGTGTAGCCCCCGAGCCTTCGGCTGACTAGAGTAGTCGGGCGGAGGGTCCTTGTTTGTTCTGTAGATTTCACTCTGGGGGCAGGATCAGTGCACCCAGAGGGTGTAGCCCCCGAGCCTTCGACTGACTAGAGTAGTCGGGCGGAGGGTCCTTGTTTGTTCTGTAGATTTCACTCTGGGGGCACGATCAGTGCACCCAGAGGGTGTAGCCCCCGAGCCTTCGGCTGACTAGAGTAGTCGGGCGGAGGGTCCTTGTTTGTTCTGTAGATTTCACTCTGGGGGCAGGATCAGTGCACCCAGAGGGTGTAGCCCCCGAGCCTTCGACTGACTAGAGTAGTCGGGCGGAGGGTCCTTGTTTGTTCTGTAGATTTCACTCTGGGGGCACGATCAGTGCACCCAGAGGGTGTGGCCCCCGAGCCTTCGGCTGACTAGAGTAGTCGGGCGGAGGGTCCTTGTTTGTTCTGTAGATTTCACTCTGGGGGCACGATCAGTGCACCCAGAGGGTGTGGCCCCCGAGCCTTCGACTGACTAGAGTAGTCGGGCGGAGGGTCCTTGTTTGTTCTGTAGATTTCACTCTGGGGGCACGATCAGTGCTCCCAGAGGGTGTAGCCCCCGAGCCTTTGGCTGACTAGAGTAGTCGGGCGGAGGGTCCTTGTTTATTCTGTAGATTTCACTCTGGGGGCACGATCAGTGAACCCAGAGGATGTAGCCCCCGAGCCTTCGACTGACTAGAGTAGTCTGGCGGAGGGTCCTTGTTTGTTCTGTAGATTTCACTCTAGGGGCACGATCAGTGCACCCAGAGGGTGTAGCCCCTGAGCCTTCGGCTGACTAGAGTAGTCGGGCGGAGGGTCCTTGTTTGTTCTGTAGATTTCACTCTGGGGGCACGATCAGTGCACCCAGAGGGTGTAACCCCCAGCCTTCGCTTGGTTTAAAGAGCTGAGTGGAGGGTCTTGACGCCCTCTGCGTTTGTCCAAGTAGCTTAACCTCCTCTGCTATTTCTTGCAGAACTTAACCAAATGGACTAGGGATAAGACCGAGTTCCTTTAGGAGCAACTCCCTGCCTTCGACCGACTCGGCCAGCGCAAGGCCGAATGGGATAACTTGAAGGGGACCCTCCAGGCGACACAGGAGCAAGTGCTCGCGCGGGAGGGCGAGATTGCATCCCTGAAGAGGGGCATCTACCAGGAGGCCGCTCGGGCTCAAGATAAGGAAACCAAGCTTCTTTAATCATTTTTGTTTTCTCCGTGCTGACCTGTCTCCTGCAGCTGCGGAAGATGAGGCCTCCAAGCTCAAGGAGGAGCTTGAGGCGATGAAGGCCCGCGTCGGACAACTTCCCTCCGCTGAAGACAAGGCCTCCAAGCTTCAGGAGGAGCTCGCTGAATGCCCTGCTAATGCCTTCGTTCTGTCTCCACAGCATTCCAAATACGCATCAAAAAGGTCAGCGAGACGGCTGAGTCCTTAAAAACGGCGGGTCAGATAGCTTGTGACACTTTGTGGGAGACAACCCGGTTTCGGACCACGCGGAGGTGATCGCGGAGCGCCTTCGATAGGTGCCAAATCAGGCGAGGTGGCTACAGAAGGAGGCCACACGATCCAGAGCTGTGTTGTCACTTGCGGTGGCTAAGTCCCACTACCCGTTGCTTGACATGGAAGCAATCGGGGAAGGGTATGCTGCCGACGTTCCTGACGAAGAAGTCCCGGAGCTGATGAAGGTGGTCGCAGTCACGGCGAACTCCCTCATCGACCGCGCCGATCTGTAGGGATAAATATTTGGAACGTGTATGTCAACTGCTCGGGAAGTTCGAGTGAATACTTGCTTATGCATGTTTTGTAGCGAACTTGGTCTAAAATCTATTAACTTTCTTTCTTCGTAAAAGATTCATTCGTGTGTAGGCTAATCCATTGTGTGTACTCTTGTCGACCCATCGTAGCCCCCTTTGCTTAGAGGTAGCCGTGGGCTGTTTCCCGTGTAGCGCAGGGTTGTGGCGTAAACCGGCAATCGAGAGCAAAGAGTTAACATCGAATTGTATACACAGTACTAAAATAATTTGTTCGAATGAAAAAAACCCGAGTGCGGTTGGGCGCACCCAGGGTGGTGGAGCCCCCGAGTGTCTGTTATGCGCGGCCGTGAGCGTGCATGGCGGGCCAGTCGGGAACTCCGAGAATTGTTTCAAATGGAGTGAAAAAATATTTATTCATTTGTCCGCAATATCAAAAAATTTAAGCATAGAAATGACGTAGCTATTCAATGTTCCATGCGTTGGTGATGATGTTGTCGTCGTTATTCTTCAGTCGGTAAGCTCCCAGGCGTAGTACTTTGGCGACCATGTACGGACCCTCCCATGGTGGTGAGAGCTTGTACTTGTCTTTGTTAGATTGGACTCGGCGTAGGACCAAGTCGCTAACGTTAAACAAGCGGCCGCGTACGTGCCGGCTGTGATAGCGTCGTAGGCCCTGCTGGTACTTTGCCGACCGAAGGAAAGCGACTTCGCGTGCTTCTTCGAGCTGGTCAATATCATCTTTTCTTGCTTCCTCTGACTCGGCTCGGTGTAAGCGTGGATGCGTGGGGACCCGTGGTCCAGGTCAGTCGGCAGCACGGCCTTGGCTCTATATACCATGAAGAAAGGTGTGTACCCAGTTGACCGGTTGGGTGTAGCCCACAGGCTCCAAAGTACCGAGGGCAACTCGGCTGCCCATTTACCCACGAATTTCTTTAGGTGCTGGAAGATCCGATGTTTGATGCCTTGCATAATCAGGCCATTGGACCGTTCAACCTGCCCGTTGGTGCGTGGGTGTGCAACTGCGGCAAAGTTGAGGCCAATGTTGTAGTTATCGCAGAATTGGAGGAAGGCGCCACGGTGAACTGAGTGCCATTGTCTGTGATGATGCTATTAGGGACCCCGAACTGGTAGATGATGTCCTGGAAGAACTCGGCGGCCCGTTCTGCAGTGATCGTGGCCACTGCCTTGGCTTCGATCCACTTGGTAAACTTGTCGACGGTGATGAAGAGATGTGTGTAGTCCCCGAGAGCCTTTTTGAGGGGACCAACTATGTCCAGACCCCAAACGGCAAAAGGCTAGGTGATCGGGATAGGCTGGAGTGCCTGAGTCGGTAAGTGTGTCTGTCGTGCGAAGTACTGGCATCCCTCGCATGTGCACACAATGTGCTCAGCATCGGAGACGACAGTCGGCCTGGTTCCCGCCGCTGCCATTCCACACGTTGGCTGGCGCGTACGAGTCCCGGCATCGGCTCGTCGACGAGGACGTGGAGGAGGGACTCGATCGTGCCGACCAGTCGGGATCCCTACTCGACGAGTGAGAACGGCCATCGAAGTCGTCGACTCGGAGAAGAGCTTCTGTGGGGGAAGCAACGAAGCCTCCGATGTCTAGCCGGAAGCTGAGTCGCAGAGGTGAAGCTTGCCGAGCTTGTCGGCGATGAAGTCCAGCTTTCCGAATCGGAGAAGCAAGTCTCATGATGCTGCCCGGGACGAAGTCGCCGTAGTTGTTGAAGAAACCCATCTAGATCTGTTTGGATGGATCTATGCGCATAGCCCCTACCTGGCGCACCAATTGTCGGTGTTTAGATCCGGCGATATTGAATATAGGGCAGCGTGAGCACAGCAGATCTAGATGGGTGCACATGGGAAACAAAGATTAGGCAGGTTCATGCCCTCAAGAAGAGGTAATACCCTACGTCCTGTGTTTGGTGGTTGGTATTGCTTGTATCCTGAGTGCCGCAAGACCCCGAGAGTAGATCTCTGGGTTGCTAGGGCTATGTGGGTGTGAGAATATGAGAGCTTATGAGTCTAAGTGAGAACCTACCGATCGGAGGGCCCCTACCCGACCTTATATAGGCGACCGGGGTAGAGTTACAAGAGTTCGGATCGGTTTACAGATTGATTTCCTAATTAGTTACAACTGAATCCGGGGTTGCCGGGTAAGTACTTATCCCTGCCTTGTACTCTAAGTCGATGAGGCGCCCCCGTGTAGAAGTCGGACTCTGAGTAGTCGGCCCAACCCATCCTGTGTCCAGAGGGTCGGCTTTGTCCTCCTTGACGGTACCCGGGTGCTATGCCATCGTCAACATGAAAAACCAAATAGACAAAATGAGATGTGTTCTCGACATCCTTCGACTTTATTCTTAGTATGGGCAATAGATATCTCATGGTCTATATTTATAGTGGGAAATAGGTCAATCCTTTTCCTCCGAGCAATATGGTAGGTTTAAATGTATCTTAATAGGTTTGTTTGGGTAAGTGTCCACGTAAATAAATTATTACACATTTGGCATTCACAAATCACAAACATCACGCATCTTTGTCAAAAACTCCAATCGAGAACCCAATAGGAAAAAGCGATAAGAAAATAGTGCATAGCGCGTGTAGTTTGGCATTGCACATGTTCTAGTTTGGCATTGCACATGTTCTCTTACTAAAACCTCTAGAAAGAGAACTCATCGTTTCAAAACTTTATTAAGGAGAAAAAAAAGTACAACATGTAATCACGGGATGACCGTGGATAAAGATCAAACCCTTGCTGCTGAGGACAACAACTGTGTCTGCCTATGCTGATTTGCATAAATCTTCATTTCAAGTGACATTTGGAAAAGGAAAAAGGAAGATGGAAGAACAAGAGTGTAGCTGTGCAGGACAAAATAAGAAATTTCCCCTTTCTATTACCAGCATCTTCCTCCCAGTAAAAGCAACTGACAAGTTGCGAGGCCACCACCAGCGATTCCCACCATGTCACAATTGTGCCTTCTCCCAAGACCTAATCCCTTTGCGCACCTTCGCCATGACAATATTGTGGCTTGTCGTATCCTAACTTCTTTGCCTCGAATCCGAACCTCGGGTTCAAAGTCAATGAGCCATCGTATTTCCTTCCCACGGGTCCTGCCTATTGGTAAACATTATTGCATGGACATATGGACCCCTCCACCCACAGCATATCTAATCTCAGTACATCTAATCCTAGAATGACGTCTCCATCCGCAAAACCAAACTCCGAGTTTATGTCGACCATCTACATTTGGAACATAGTTCCATTCTTCTCATCATGGAACTCACCTATCAATTTGTGGCATACCATTGATCGATAGACCCCATCATCTATATCTACTCCAAAACTCTACTAATACTATGCCACAGTTCCCTATGCTGATTGTAGCATGTCACCAACATTTGAACCCTATACCTTGTATTCTTTTGATACCCTTTTCCGATCATGTTCTTTACACCATGTAATGTGATAATAATCATTTAGTGGGTACCAATCCCTTGACCGATATTAGCTGTTAGATCATGTTCTTTACACTATGTAATGTGATAATATCCTTTAGTGGGTACCAATCCCTTGGCCGATATTAGCTGTTAACATGGTTCTTCGATCATTTGTTGATTATACCATGAAGCCAAAATTCAATCTTAGAATAGTGGTATACAACAGTTAATCTGAATGCCTCAATACCATTACTCGTATCTCACTACCGCAGAAATGACCTTTACTGACGGGCAGTGAACCCCCTCTACTGACGGCCCAGGTGCCCGTCAGCCTGGGAATGTCAGTGGAGGGGTGCCCTCCACTGACGGGCGGGCTGCCTATCAGTAGTGTACGCAACTACTGACGGGCCCAACTTGCCCGTCAGCGGAAACCCCTCCAGGGCTGGCCGTGGCTCGCCCTGGAGGTATCACCACTGACGAGCCCCTGTTGAGTGCCCGTCAGTGGTCGTCAGTTCACTGACGGGCACATTATAAGGGCCCGTCAGTAGTGTGGCCATTGTGCAGTTGTATTCAGCACAAACAAATTTCACAAATATATTCACAAATTTCACAAATATTCACAAATTTCACAAATATATTCAACACATAGTCAAAGCTCATAATCACATAACACATTCATAATCACATAACAATTCACATAACCATTGATCACAAGAATGAAAGAACACAAGTATGTTTGATGAGCGACATAATAAAATTGTTAAGTGTAGAAAGAACATAGTGGCAACTATGCGTCAATTTCAAAAACAACGAATCTATCGATGCCCGCTTAAGTTTGGCTTCGGAAATTGGGGGCCAGCGTAGAATTCACCCATTGGATTGATGACTTCAAGGTTGATGACTTTGGCGAAGATTCTTTGGATGCGGGCAAAGTCCTGACGCCAGTCGTACAAGTGATTTCCCAGCTCACACCAAGCCTTCAGTTCTTTCATATCTTTCCAATGCTTGTTCTTTGACCGGATCCAGCAGTCCATATGGGCACAGGTGTAGTACCCACATGTCACGCTATTTTTTGGCTGAATTTTGGAAGGGAAGGTGTAATGGTGTACCATTCTTGTCGCTTTTGAAGGTATTTAACTATGTCCCGTGAACTTGGCTTTGAAAAAAGCTGTATCCAAAATATTAGTGATATTGCTGAGGTCCAATCTCTTGGTCTTGTTGGAGTCAAGGTAAAATGCCTTGGCCCAGCATGGAATGATCAAAATGAGGACCCAGTGGTCGCTGTGTAAATGTGAACAAATGGACGTAAGCAGGCGGAGATACGTGCGTAAAAAACAAAAAAATTCCCACGGTGTTAAGTTAAAGGACTTACGGAGGGTTGTAGGGGGCTAGTAGGTAGTCCTTGTCCTATGAACGATGAATGCATGCGTAAGGTATTCTTCCAGAAAGACTCGACCGTCCGGGGTCGCAGCATAGCCTTCGTTCATACATATCGAATCGATTGTTCCAATATTGGAGTCGCGTAGATGTCTGCACTCTTTGGCTTGGTAGAGAGCCCATAGCCTGACCATCGTGGTGTCGAGCCTATAGAGGTTGTACATGTTGAAGAGGTCTTCAAAGTTGATGTCGAAGGTGTCCTGGTCATTCTCCATGAAGAAATTATAATCTCTTGGCACTTTGACCTTCCAATATTGACAAAATGTTTGCGGATCTCTAGACATCTTTAGTTAATCTTCGTGCAGCGCCTTCATGTCCTCTGAAAGATTGTCCAACTCATCCTGCGGGAGCAAGTCTTGACCTGGATAGAAAACCTCTCGCCAGAGACCCATGCTCCGTGTAGATAATTTGGATGATGATGCTGAGAAGGATAAGGATTTCTTCATCTGCTTTTTCTCCTTTCTTTCCTTCTCGCTGGTGCCGGCCCATCTCTTTTTGCTTTTCTTCCTCCTGTGTAGCGGCTCAGGACTCTTGCCAGCCGCCATCGCTGCTTCCAGTGTTCCGGCTAGTGTGGTGGGAGAGATAATCTTCCCTCTAGGTTGATCCAGCAGGTCGCCTTGAGCCTTGGATCGCCTTTCCGGTGGATCGTTGCTGGGTTCCTCCGGCGCCTCCGGGGGACTCAAAACCGGCTCCATGTACTGGTCCCCGACAAGATGGTCTTCCAGGTCTTTAAACGACGGAGTTGTTTGGCTGAGGCCCAACGGAGATCGTCCGACTGATGGAGAGGGGTTGTTGGACGAGGGGGCCGTGCGATGAGAGGCCGCCACAGATAAAATAATTTAGCTCTTTGGTCACTGGATGAAGTAGTTCTTGCACTGCCCTAGCTTGGTCAGTTCCGCTTCAGGGGGGACAGGGACTAACACATCACTGTAGTCGTTGAGGACGAGGTCCACCGCATGGTGCTCCCGCATAGGAACACAGTACATGATTGCCCACTTTAGCATTGGGAAAACCTGGCCATGCGCAACCTTGACCTTCATGCCAGGAATTTGCACTGTGAGTGTGCATCTAGTGGCTTCCTGCGAAACAGAGGATAGATGTGCCATCCTCATTGGAGTCAGGACAATGAAATCATGATTTACTATAATGACTCGTTTAGCGGATGAAACTTACGGTGATGCTGTCGACGGGATTCAGCGAGTCGGGGCGGCCGTCCGAGGTAGATGTGCAACTACTCCATCCAGACGGCTGGTTATCGGGAAGCATGGTCGGACCACCTTGCGCTGCGAGCACTTGCATACGTACCCACGTCTGCTCGGCAATCTCCCGCATTTGATCCCACAAATTTTCCATATTCTTCTGACTGTCTCTCCTTGGGCGGCAGCGACCCTTGGGGTTTCGGGGAAATACTTTGTCCCATTTAACGCCATCCCCGACGCCTACTACACGGCCCCGATGCTCCAGTTTCTGTCGAGCCTTCGCCAGATCATCATTCCACCTCGAGAAGCTCGTGACGGAGTCTTGTGAGCTTCCAGGCTACTAGCTTAGGTCTATCTGCAAGTTATATTACTTGATGAGAAGATAGCGTATTTGGATGCAACGTAATTAAGTAAGAAAAGACACTGAGTTGAGACGTTACCAGCCGGTTGGCCACCTCCTGGAGTTCCTCTGACTCTATAATTGGTGACCCCGTCACAGGGTCAGAGCTTGTGTGCACCCTCATGTACTCCCTAGCGTGTGGCTCCCTGAGATGCGCGAAAGGAGGTGTTTTCCCAGCTGTGGCTAGTTTGGCGTCCTCTCTGGCCCACTTTGGCCTCTTCCCTAGGTATCCACGGCTGCCGAGCTTGTGGTCTAATGTGTTCTTGGAGCGAAGCTCCTTCCCCCAGCGACTCTTCTCCTGGAATTCTGGACTCCTTATTTGAGCAACGAATTGCTCCCAGTCTTCCTTTTATATCTTCGACCATCTTTTACTAATTTTAGTATCCCAATCGTCATCCAGGACTTTCTGTGCGTCGTATCGCCAAGTCTTCAGAGCCCTAGCCATGATGCGAAGGGCTTGCGCTTCGACTCTGTCCTTGTCGGCGGCAGGAATCTGGTACTTGTCCCACAGTTTCCTCAAGAGAGCATCTCTGGTCGACTTAGTCAAATGGCTGAACTCTTTGCATGTGATCTTAACTTGTTCGCGGACTATGCACCCACAGGCGTTGCTGAAGGTCTGGGCAGCCTTTTGTGGACACGCTAGAACATCTTTGGCGTCGCTGACTCGAGTGATGATATACGTCTTGTCCGGCAACTGGTTGCCTTTTCTCCTTTTCTGAGACCTGGTCAGGGCTGGAGGCGCTACTTCCTCCTCGGGCACCTCGTCCTCTTCAGAACCTGACTCGGAGCCAGAGTCATCGTTGGAGGAGCTGTAGTCCGAGGCAGGTTGCTCTTGGCTAGCTGTGACGGCCGGCTCGGGGGCAGGTCCTTTGGCCGGCTTGGGGGCAGGTTCCTTGGCCGGCTCGAGGGCAGGTTCCTTGGCTAGCTCGGAGGCAACTTGCTTGGGCGTCTCTAGGGTTGGGGCGTCGATCGGTGCCGCCACGTCGAGGGGGGCCGTGCTGTCATTAACGGGCTCTAGTTCTCGGGTCGGCGACACAGCGGGAGGAGTACTGGCGGTCATTTTAGAACTAAGATGAATTCTTTGTGCTCTGTTTATTTGTTAATATCATTATTGTCAACTGGCATATACATAGGGCATAATTAATTGGCTAAGCTTAAAACCATGAACAAGCACAATAGTCATACAAAAGACCGAAACCTCAAGAACATTAAGCCTTAACGGAAAACAATCGAACCAGTCTTGGAAGTATATACATACCTAGTAACACATGTCCAAAGTTGATATACCATGCACTCATGAGGGCCCACATGTCTTAAATGTGGCCCCAGCTCTTTAAACCCTAACAATGCACCTTTTTCTTATTTCTTTTCTTTTAAAGCAGAAACCCTAAAAGCATGATTTTATGTGAATTCATTGGCCCAAAATTCTAGAAACATTCCATAAAATATCTAAGACCCATTTGCACCTAGTTATAAAATAATATTGCAATGTTCAGTATAAAAATTTTGCACAACATCTAAAATACAGATCACTGGTCAGAAATTGCATTTGCACTACAAAACCTAGAAATACCCTTCAGAAAATTCTACAAAAATTCCACATCATAGAGTATACATCCATAAGCTCAAATGTGCAAAAATACCAGCAGCTTCAATTTGAAGATTTTTAGTACTTCCTGCTGAACGCCTTCTGCCCTAAACATTCATGCACCTAAACTCTTGGTCAAAAATACCTAGGCATGCTCACGTGTGGCATTCCCACACCTTCCATCGATTAGCTACAGCTCCGTTGTGTCAGCCATGGCTAGGGCCTTCCCTTGACTTCTACTTCGCGCGCCACCACACAGAGACCGGCTGAGGGCCCCTACCACCATGCCCCGACGCCCACAGCACCAGTGCTCAGATCAACCTGAGACTCTAGCAACAATGGGGAATGGGGAAGAAGAGAAGGGATTGGGGGAAAACTTACCGGGGGCGTCGGGGCCGGAGGGGATGGCGGAGGGGACGGCGGGGGCGTCGGGGCCGGAGGGGGCGGCGGAGGGGGCGGCGGGGGCGTCGGGGCCGGACGGGGGCGGCTGGAGGGGGCACGCGGAGGCGCGATAGGGGCGGCTGGAGGGGGCGGCGGAGGTGGCGGCGGGGGCGTCGGGGCCGGACGGGGCGGCGGAGCAGCCTGGCGACGTCGGGGCAGCGAAGGGTCTCACTGCTGGTTCGAATGAATGCGCGGGACTTGGCGAAATTTTTGCCAAGTCCCACACGTGGCTTATATATGATGTGGCTTACCACTGACGGGCGCCCATCTACGGCCTGTCAGTGGAAATGAAGCCGTCAGTGGAGAGGTATCTGCACTAACGGGCCCCTAACTTCGCCCGTCAATGGAGGGGGTAGGTTCGTTAGGGTTAGGGTGGGTTACCACTGACGGGCACCTGGTTTTCGCCTGTCAGTGGAGGGTGGGTTTTGTTTGGTTTTAGGTCTTAGGATCATCTTGTCGAATTTATTTTTGGCATATTGTATATATTGTTTTGGCTTATTGATTCAGTTCCTTTCTTTATTTAATTATGATTATATGGGAAGATACTAAAGTTACTTAAGAATACCATACCATTATTTTTTCATACCACTCATATGCTTTTACATAAAGTAAAACTTATGTATATCTTGAAAGAATGATGTAGGATGTTTGGCTTGTCTAACAAGGAGTTCGCTGAGCTCATCTCTCACGGCAAAAACTACCTGACATGGAAGTCTAATGTACCAGATTCCATATACACACGTACACACGTACGGTACACACAATATGAAATCATTCAAACCAAGACATTATTATACATACACACATAGCTCGCTAGGTTTCGTCATCTTTGACAATCTTCTCATGAATAGTTATTTTCTTGGTGGTATACGTTAGTCCTTCGCGTGACTGCGTCTTATGTAGGGCTCAGCATCCTTAGTAGCTTTACTCCTTTTGGTAGGGCGTTTATCAACAGCTTCTGGCTCGGAGTCCAGGTCGTCGAATTGGTCATAGTCCTCTTCGTCAACTACACCATCGACTCCGACAATTCTCCTTTTTCCCTTTTCTAACGACATGACGCTTCTTTGCCATTGGGTCTTTTATGTAGAAGACTTGCGAGATCTGTTTATCTAATACCTATGGCTCATCTTTGGCACTGATTGCTTTGACTTGTGTTGAGTCAATAGATGTCGGGGGAGGTAAAGTCACGGTAGTGAATTTGTCATCGTCGATATGGACATTTTTTGCCCATCTGACACGAAACATGAGGATCTTTGTGACGGTGTAGTCCAGTTCCCAAATCTCTTTGATAACACCGTAGTATATGTCCTTACGGTTACCGGTTTTACCCTCTATCGTCACCCGACTGTTCTGATACGTACTTTTCCTGTCTTGAGCCTCCGTATAGAATGTGTATCTGTTGATATCATATGCTTGAAATGTCAAGACCTTGCTCGCAGGCTCTTGTGACAACATTTTGACTGTCTCTTCTTCGTCATTTGTCGGAGGCCTTTCATACCAGTAGTTCTTTAGCCAGTTTGCGAACTTTGCATTGTGCTCTTTCGAGAGCTACGCTTCTCCCTTTTTCGGGTTTTCTTTTTTTACCTTTACCATGTGCATCGAAAGATAGGGATACACCACAGTCAGGTATTGCAACACCATGAGATGTGCTCTGTCGTAGTCATCTGATCTCTTTTGTCCGCATGCATGGCCTTCACCATCGAGCCTACCCATGTGGCGTGAAACAGGAACACCAATAGACTTTTGATCAGCCAAGTAATTCGTGCAGAACTTGACACACTCTTCGGCAACATAGCCTTGGATGATGCTACCTTCCGGCTGTAATCTATTCCGAACGTAGCGCTTCACAACCCCATTGTACCTTTCCAAGGGGTACATGTTGTGTAGGAACATGGGACCTAGGTCCAGTATCTCCGGGACAATATGGATCATAAGATGTACCATGATATCGAAGAATGCTGGAGGGAAGTACATCTCAAGTTCGCATAGTATGACAATGATCTCCTCCTGCAGTTTATGGCAACGTGTAACCGAGATCGACTTCTGAGATATCATGTTGAAAATGTTACAAAGATTAAATATTGTCTTGTGGACCTCTGGCTCCATGAGACCTCTAATTGCAATAGGAAGTATCTACGTGATCATCACATGACAATCATGAGACTTCATACCAATTACTCAGCGAGTCTTCATGTCAACTATTCTCCCGATGTTTGCCGAGTAACCGGAAGAAACTTTGACACGTTGGAGGCACTCCAAAAAGCTAACGATCTCTTTTTTGCTCAGAGTGTAACAAGCAGCGGGACAGTCCGTCTTGATTCTGACTGCACCCGTGCCCAACTTGGTCATTTGCTTGGTTGCCCACAGCTTCTTTCTTATACCCAAGAATTCCGTGTCAGCTCGTGCCTTTGGTCCATCTTTTGTCTTGTCTAACATGTTGAGCAGGATAACAAGCAAGCTGTCGCACACATTTTTTTCAACATGCATGACATCTATGCTATGACGTGTGCTTAGGAATCTCCAGTAAGGCAAATCCCAAAATACGGATTTCCTTTTCCAGACATCATCCTGCATGGGAACAGGCGGTTGTGTCTTACCTGGCGTAACAGGGGGCATTGTGTTCACGATGTCATAGATTTCTACCCCTGTCTTCTCCTGGGGCGCTGAACGGATCTCAATAGTATTATCAAACAATTCCTTCTCTTGCCTCCATGGGTCATTCTGTTTCAGCCACCTTCGGTGGCCCATGAACATGATTTTTTTAGAGCCCTTTAAGTGTAAACTTGTTGTAAACTCCAAACACTTAACACATCCTTTGTATCCATGAACACACTGGCAGGATTGATATCCGTACGCGGGATAGTCTTGGATCGTCGTGAATAACAGTGCTTTCAGATTGAAATATTCTTCTTGGTAAGCGTCCCAGACCTGGGCCCCTGGTTCCCATAGCGTAGCTAGTTCTTCGAACAACAATTGTTGATACATGTTCAGATCGTTCCCAGGTTGCTTCGGCCCTTAAATGAGAATAGAGAGGTGTATATACTTTCGCTTCATGCACAGCCATGGAGGAAGGTTGTACATCCATAGAACCACGGGCCAAGTACTATGTCCGCTGCTCATGTTGCCGAACGGATTGATTCCGTCCGTACTCATACCGAACCTGATATTCCTCGGATCTTTTCCGAAATTATTGTATTGGGCGTCGATTGCCCGCCACTGCGAAGCATCGGCAGGGTGTCTCATCACGCCATCATCAGTTTTTTGCCCCTCGGTGTGCCAACGTATCAGCTTTGCCTCCTTCTTGTTAGCGAATAAACGCTTCAAACAGGGAAGGACTGGAAGATACCATACAACCTTTGCCGGAGCGCTACTCGTCACTGGGTCCTCATCATCGGCTTGGTTTCTACCCCGCTTGAATCTAGATGTGTTGCATGTAGGACACTTGTACAGCTTCTCGTGCTCCTTGCGGTAAATAAAACAGTCATTCGGACACGCATGGAACCTCTGCACGTCCAATCCAAGAGGGTAGACAACCTCCTTGGCTTCATCGGTGCTCGTAGGCAACAAGTTGTTTTTTGGAAAAACTTTTGCAAGATAAGCCAATGTCTCATCGAAGCCTTCGTCTGGACAATTATGGGCTGCCTTGATCCTTAGAAGTTCCAGCATGACCGACAGACGCGTGTGCTCTGGATCGGAACCGGTATACAACGGGGTTTGCAAGTCTTCAACTAGTCTCGTGAACTTAGCAGCCTCTCTTTCATCCTTAGGATCTATCACCACCTGCTCCACCATGTGAACGTCCTGCACCATATCGGCCAAATTGTTCCCCGTTTCTTCTTCGGCGTCAGATTTGAAACTCCCCTCGTCTTCTTTGTCCTCTCCGTGTTTGGCATCTTCCTGTAACACTTGATCTTCCTCCTCCTCACCGTGACATATCCAACGTGTATAATCTGACATGAAACCCTTAAGCGCCAGGTGTATCATCACCCTCCCTCTCGTATCGAACATTACCAAATTTTTGCAATCGCAACACGGACAACAAATCTTTGTGCCACCTTTTCTCCTCATATCTCGCTCGGCGACATCAAGAAACTCATTTAAAGCCATAGCCCAACTCTCTATCGCCCGGTTGTCGTACATCCAACTGCGATCCATCGATCGATCCCTACGACACGAAACTAATCAGTTCGATGAAAAAGAACAAAATACTAGGCCTCGGCTCGATGACCAAAAATCACATAGCAACTATCGTCTCGGCTCGATGGCCGACAATCACATCAAATACATATACAAGATAAAAAGAACACTTTTGTATCTCATTCATCCAAAGAGAGCATTATTACCAAGCGCTAGCGATCTTTTCGGCGAGGGAATGGAACTCCGGGGAGGAAAGAGAGATCTATGGAGAGAGTGAGAGGAGGAGGGAGAGATGAGAGATCTTGTTGGGTTGGAGAGAGAGAGATCTAGAAATAGGTGAAGAAAGGGGAGGGTTTGGGAAGGAAAAGAGATCTAGATCTAGAAATTTTCTTGAGTTTGGGGAGGAAGCTAGAAAGGAGGGAGAGGAGGAGGGTTGGGGAGAGGGGAGTGTTTGTGGGTGGCGGCGGCGGCGCTCGCTGCTGGCCAGTAGGCGCGCGAGCACTGGCCAGTAGCGAGAGCCGCCGCTGGTTTTATATATCCAAGTTACCACTGACGGTCGCATATAAAGCGCCCATCAGTGGTTCTGTGCACGGTCTAGTCAGGCACAGGCACAGCCCTGGACCTAAGATCGCTGACGGACAGGCACGGCGCCCGTCAGTGGAGACAACCTCTCTGCTGACGGGCCCTTAAGTACCGCCCGTCAGTGAATGGAAACGTTATCTGTGGCACCCTTGGTTCATCTCTACTGACGATCGCCTTAGTGGCCCGTCAGTGGAGACGTCCTCTCCACTGACGGGCGCTTAAGTACCGACCATCAGTGAAAAGAAGACGTCATCTATAGCACACTTGGTGCGTCTCCACTGACGGGCTGATTAGCCGCCCATCAGTGGAGGTTTTCACATCCAGCCTGGCTATCTTCTCCACTGACGGGCTGATAGGCGTCCATCAGCGGGGAGCCCCTCCAACGACGGTCCGGTGTGTGCCCGTCAGTGGAGGGGGTTCAGCAGAGGGTCAATTTGCAGTAGTGTCTATGTAGTTTTCTTTCTCCTTTTGGATCAAATTTTAGTTGATCCTAACCACATACCATATTCTGATTTGTGGCATTGCCATCTTTATCGAGAACTCCTCTACACTGTCTGTCTTAGCCTTCATTCAAGCTATGGACGTAACTTTGTTAGACTCAATCATAACTCACTTACTTATGGTCCCCATATGTGGTATCCTACTTGAAACCATAACCATTGACGTGTGCTTCTCACCTGTCAATCAATCGTAGCCATACGATCTTTCTTTCGTAAAACTTGAATCCTTTATGGACCAAGTCCATAGACCTAGTGTCTGTATGTCACTTGTTGTTATTTGCCATACGTAATCTATTTCTGAATTATTTATAATTCTGGAATGTCTCTTGGTCTCATCTTGCGAGATGATGTCATTTCACTCTTTCATCTAGTTTAACCTTCTATCAGCAATCCCTTCATAATTCAAACCATATCCTTGATCGCACATTGTCACTTCTCTTTCTTTATTGCATTGTTTTAATTGGAGTTGTTTATTTATTTGCTTGCATTCTATTTCTTTTACAACGAGTTGTGATTCGAATATATCTATATATATGTGTGTGTGTGTGTGTGTTGTGCTCTTTCGGTGGCTAGCTTTCCTGAGGCTAGCTCCAAAATAGGAACAAGTCATTCCCTCTGGAAAAGATATTATGTAGAGACCCAATTCTTAAGACACGAGATCAACGAGGATCATCGTGTTTAAAAAGGAGTTCTTTCATCGCATGCATGCGTCTAGATCAATTAAAATTTGACTCAGCTTAAAAACCATAGGATTTCGACGTGAACTCAACTTTGAATAAAAGTGCGAAGTCAACTTCACCAAGAGGTAACCCTAGTGGTTCTCCTAAGTCTAAAAATGTAAGAGGAACTTTACAAAAATGGTCAAGTTAATTAACGTTGTCTTGCACCTGTTAACAAATGTTTCTTTAAGCCTCCTTCCTTCGGACAACATCAAAATGAGTCAACCAGATGAACACCCTTTTCTCCTAATCTTGTAAATCCTCGTATTTAAAACTTACTTACATTCCTAAGATAAGATATAAATTCTTGGGAAGTATCTAAAATTTTTCTAGGATACTTGTAGTTCATCTCCAATTCAGATTACATTGCAAACCTACTAAACTAGCAATAATTTACTCTAATAAAATTTTAGGAGCACATATATGTCCCCATAAGGTTCTACAACAAATTTCTTATAAATTCCTGCAAAGGATATCCGAACCCATCCTTGTTAGAGTAGAGGAAGATGTCAGTTTTTCAGTTGTAGATGATCATTACCCAAAAAGATGTACATTCGAATGAAAAAAAGGGCTTGTCCGAGAGGAAATAAAGAATATTCATTTGCAGATTCTTCCGAACAAGCACACCCCTTTCTTGTTCTTAGTGGCGTTTATAGCGAAGAAGACCTTCCCGGACGAGGGCCGTCCAGTCCCTAGCCGGCTCTTGGTTCTTGAGCAAGCTCCTTAGCTCCAAAATAAAATAGAAATAGAATTAAAAAAGGGTCTTACCTTACCTGCCCGTGGGGCCTGCTGCAACCCCTTTCTCTCCACGTAGCAAAGCTCCAGGCCATCTTCCTCACTTCACCGATTTCTCCAAAGCTCGCCGTCTCTTCTCTTTCTTCCTCTCCATTCTTCACCTTGCCGCCCTGTTGTAGCTACCGCCCCACCGAGCTCCGTTCTAGTACCACCACCTCCCTCTACCACAGCTCACCATCGAGGAGGCAGGCGCCATAATCGCCGCAGTGGAGCTCCTGCTAACCTGAGCGCCACACCCAAGCACCACCGACCGAGATCCCCTTCCCCTCTGACTGCAGCGCACAACACTGCTGCCTCCACGCCTCTTCTTTCCCACGGTCCCAAGCCTCGCTGCCATTCTCCGCCTCTACCAAGTGCCGCCCCAAGCTCCTCCTGCCGACATCGACTGCGCCCTTTGCAGCTCCACCGAGTGCTGCTGCGCACCTCACCACCGGAGGCCCGCCGCTGCCGACGGGACTAATCGTCTTACCACCGCTCGTCCTCGAGCTCAACCCCGCCTCCGAGCTCGCTCCCACCCACGCCAACTGCCGTTCAAGCCTTGCCCGCTGATGCGTTCGCCAGCTCCTCCGACACCAGCCCAAGCTCAAGTCGCCACACCCGCTGTCACCTTGCGACCGAAGACCACGTCACCGTGGAACTCCTCTCCGGCGCATCCTCCAGCGAGTTTAGGCTGCCCTCGTCATCGTGGCGAGCTTCCCTCCCGAACGCCTCAGGTGTGCACCGCGCTGCCAGTACCTGCACTCACCAGAGCCCTCGCGCGGTAGGCCTTGTCGGCTACCCGGCCTAACCGGTAAAGCACCGCGGTCTGACCGGTATGACCCATACGATCTAGATGGTAGTGACAAACTGATTCTCCCTAGTTAGTGTACGGATGACTAGTGTTACGTTGATAACAAAAATCATTAACCAGTAAATGAAAATAGAACTTTCTTAGTGCGCTAGCAGTTGTAACCATTGACTACTTACCTAAACTATCCCTTGGCCTTTGGTCTAATCCGAGCTAAAAAGCAACTAGACTAATAATTAATCAACGAACTGATTAGGGTGCATTTGCTAATCCATATGCATAGTGTCCCGATACCTCTTTTGCATGTGAATTCGATTTAAAATATACATTAACAAAGTCTCGATACCTATGATCATGACAACCAGGCAAATCGTACGCCCAACCTCTGTGTTTAGAGTTAGTTGGATTTGACACCATTAATTACAGCAGCTAATTAGTGTTAAGGCAATTTTGATATTTGATGATTTGTGTAACAAAAGAACCGGTGGTATTGATACCTACCTTGGTGACCGGAATTAGTCTTAAGGATTTCAATTGAGTAAGGTCCCAGACAGCTTAATACCTTGGTTTTTTCCGGGGAATACGAGAGCCTTATTACGGTTACAATCATCAGCAATTATGTCTGAAATACAAGCAGAAAAATAGTGAAACAGAACATCAGTTTGTTCACCGTCCCTTGCGAAAGAGGCTAAAACATCTGCAGCCCTGTTTTGGTGTCTACTAATATTTCTGAGCACAAGCTCCCAACTTCCTGAGAGCAGCTGCTTCAATTCTTTGATGATGTGGGATGCCCAGGACCTGTCCATCTCCGTAGAACTTATTGCCTTCAACGTTACTGCACAATCTGATTGAAGGATGATTGGCAGGTTTATATGTTGCAGAGCCAGAGATACACCAAGGATAGCAGCCTGCAATTCAGCCTCAAGTGCCTCTGAAGTCGGAACAATGCCGCAAACTCTTCCAGGCTGATACTAGCACTTGCTCTTCTGCATTCCTTATTACTGCACCTGCTCCTCCTGATCCATTCAGATATGAACCATCCGTACTCACAGCAACCCAATCAAGACTAGGAGGAGGCCATGGTTCCATCCTCTCCTTCCTTTTCAAATCAGAAAATCTGCTTCTGATTTCTCCTACTACATGCTTTCCTTTTATGAAATCTCTTCCATCATTTTGTCGGATTTGCAACAGTGAATCCTGATAACTACACAGGTACCTTATTGCCTCAACTGGGGGGTTAGCCTTGTCATGCATTTTGTCATTCCTGAGTTGCCACACTCTCCAGATTATCAAGATCACCCTTATGCGCTCTTCTGTTGATATATTTCTTAGTAAATCAAATAGCCACTCCGGCCTCACATGTCGGCAAGCACCACACTTCCCTCATGACCTCCCACACAGCCCAAGCATTAGGACATGTAACTACTGTATGAAAGGTATCTTCCTCCACCATACCACACCTAGCACAAGTTACAATTTGTTCGATATGATGTTGATTCTTGCACACCATGGTCGGTAGACCACCCGAAATGGTAGCTAAAAACACGTTAGTACTGAACCGATGTAAGGAAAGGTCAAAGAAGCGTGTGACCTTGATCAATAAAATGACCCACCTAATCTGTGAGTAACCCAGAATTTTTACACATGAGAATAATCCCTGGGCCTCGCTCTGCTGATCACTCAAATAAGTACATGTTGAATTTCATGGCTAATGCTTGGTTAGTAGATTAGTTGCATCGATGTTAGTCAACTATAACTAATATACCTAATCACTCCGGCCACTTGATGTACCATGGTCACACAATTAACTACTAATTATAATTAAAGCCAATAAAGTGATGTTCAACATATTTGATATACAAGAATCCATTAACCAGGTTAGCTCAATTAATAAGCAAAATACATGAACTCCGAGATGATGTGTATACACCTAGCTAATATCTTAACCATACCAGCGTCCGATTAAGTCAGTTGCAATTAGTCGATATACTTGCATGCATATATATGGCAGTTGGCTCCACCCTTTAATCATTCAACCAAGTATATACTTAGGCACAAATACCTTTAATGAAACCCACTGGTCACACTCTGAAAATAGTAATAATTGAGTAATCAGAACTGTAACATCCTTTTGTCTAAGAAAAGAACCAAAAACAGCCTAGAAATTACCACAGTTTGTAACAATTGCAGAAACTTCGCATCAACTCCAATTAAGTTAATTACTTTTGTAAATTCATATTTTTACTTGTAGAAATTGATGATATCACTTATACTCATGATGTTGTAGCTAACAATTTCGAAAAATAACCATATTGCTCTCTATGTTTAATGTTGAGACATGAATACTAGAGAATCTTAACAATCAAACTTAAAATGCTTGGTACCATAATTCATCTAAGAACCAGTATGTAATCATATCATCATGCTCTCACATGCTTACAGCTATGAATAATTTTGAAGGTTACAAATCATCCTCAAGTTTAACCGTGAAAACCTTAAAAACACTATAACTTGAGCTGTAGGACTCCAAACTAAACGATTCAAATTGCATTAGCTTCGTAATAGAATTTCATACATATCAAGATGCATCTCGTGCATTATTTCATATCTTTTCTTGCTGGTATTGATTGAACCTTCTTTTTTTTTATCATATTTCTGCTTTTCGATGTTCTTATCAATAGAATCAGGTAATGAGGGTGATTTTGAATTTGTTTCTTATCAAGCCTACGATCTCGGACAGCCAGGCAAGCATGCTTGCTTGTTGGAAATATTCTGGTTATCTTTTGCTATGCATTGGTTAATTAATGACGTGTAGCTCGAATATTTCGAAATGATCTATGTGGGACATTGAGCTACTAGCATGAGTAGGTTTGCTTGTGTGTATGACCAGCATGTGTGTGCTCCTTAAATCAAATAATTAATCACTTGAACACTGGAAAGTTGCGAGAGACGGGAGTGGATCCTCATTGGGACTTGTCAAGTAGGAACTCGCATGATCTTATAAATGAGATCCCTCCTTCAGCCAGCGAGAGTGTGGTCGATGAGTGTCAAGTAGAGTCATGGAGGGCCCACCATACACCCTCAACACTATTGGGGAACTCCCGTTCGAGGTGAGGGTAGTTAAACCTCCCTCGACTACACTTAATATCAAGTTGTAGCTTGATTTTATAATGCATGTCTTGCAATTCATAAAATAGATGTTAGAGATATGTCGTCTTTAGTTTATTCTGCTTAATTGAATTGCATTGTTGTTGCTGTTTGTCGTAGCAACGAGGCTAGACAATAAACTTGTGGCACCCCCGTACGGCTCCACAGACCGACGCGGGTTACACGGGAAACTACGTCGTGTGAAGACACCGCTGCCGCACACGCGGGTTACCCGACGCGAAGATGCTCGAACTTGCTGAGACGTTGCAAACCGGAGGAGATGAGGAGCAAGCAAACGTGTGTTTCAGAATTTCTGGATCCCCTCAAATGGGAGGGGTGTCCCTCTATTTATAGGGAAAAAGGAGGGGTAGGGGAGATTACAGCAACGCCCTCAGGCATTTTACAATTATGCCCCTAAATGTACTAACGCCCCTAGGGGCAGATAGGTCTTTTCCTTCAGGAATATTCCGGGAATATCCCGTGGGTCCTGCCTGTCACGCAAGGACTTGTCGCCGTCACGGTCCCGGCGTTGAGCGGTCTTGGTGTCTCGACGAGGTTAGAGTTGTCGCAGAGTCGGCATCGAGCGGTCTTGGCGTCGCGACGAGGTTGGTATTGTCGCGGAGTCGGCATCGAGCGGTCTTGGTGTTGTGGCGAGGTTGGTGCTGCGCTGATCTCCCTTAAGTGTAGAAAATGTCGGAACCGGGTAGCGCGGGGACCCCTTCCCCAACAGTAGTCCCTCGCCGGTGCGGGCGGTCATTCAGTGCACGTCCGGACCGGCGCACCGATCCTGGCGGGGTCGGCGCGCTGACCGGATTAACGAGCTCAGGATTGTCGTGACATTCCTAGGTTTGCGGAATACGAATGCACGGGATCTCGCGGTAATCCAGGAGACTTAAGGAAAATCCTCTGGGTCCAACCCGTGATAAAATCCGGGATTTAGCGGAAATCCTCCGGACCCAATCCGCGGTAAATTTTATTTTATTTTTTCTCTTCTTTCTTTTTCCTTTTCTTTTCTTCTTCCTTTTTCTTTTTTTTATTTTTTTTCTTTCTTTTTCTTTTCTTCTTTTCTTCCTTTTTTTTTCTTTCTTTCTTTCTTTTTCTTTCCTTTTCCCGCTTGCCCTTGTGCGTGCTCTGGTCGGCCACGGCTTGGGCCGGCTTGGCCTAAGGCCCATTCCCAGCTAGGTCAACAGAGGAGGGCAGGGGCTATAAAACACCCCCACGCGCCTCCCCAATTTTTTTTTCCAACAGTCAGCCCCCGCGCCTCACCTTCCGCCGTCCAACACCGCCCGCGCCAGTGCCTAGCGCCGTCTGGGGCCGCCGCCGTCGCCGCTCTAGGGCCGCCGCCGCCGGCTTGCCACTCCCCCGTGCCGCGCTTGCTGCCTCCGGCCCGCCACGGAGCCGCCGCCGCGCCGGATTCGGTCGGGAAGCCGCCGCCGCCTTGACCGAGCCCGGCCACCGCCGCTCTGCGCCTCTCGGCCGGGTCGCGCGCCGGCGACCTCCGCTCGCCGCCGTCCCGGCCCGCATTGCCGGCCCGTCGCCTCCCGAGCCGGGTCGCCGCCGCCTTCCCGGCCGGTGCCGCCTCTCGGCCCCTCGGTCGCTCACCTCGGGTGACCGGCGCCGGGGGCCGCCGTCGCCTCCCTCGGGCCCCGCGCCAGCCGGACCCGCCGCGCCGCCTTAGGTGCCGCCGTCGCCGGGTGCCGCGACGCCGCCTCCGCTCGGGCCCCGCTGCCTGCTGCCTTCCGGCGGGAGCCAGTGCCGGCCGCTCCCACCCGGGCGCCCCGGCTGCCGCAGCTCGGGCTGCAACGCGCCACGAGCGCCCGCTGTTCGCCTCGGGTTGCCGCCGGCGGCCCCGGACGCTCGTCGCCCCGGCTGCCCCGAACGCCTCCGGCTCGATTGCCCCGAACGCCCCTGGTTGCGCCAACTGTCGTGCTTGCTGTGCCGCCCCCGACGGACTTCGCTTCAAGGGTGACGATCGGGTCCCCTTTTTTTTTGCATGCGCCTCCTCGTCCTCCTCTGGTAGATAAGCCGTGGGATGCGATCATGTGTTCATCGAATGTTGGTTGGACGCGGGTGCAAGCTCGGGTGAATCCAGGCACGACCGCTTCGTCGCCGTATGAGATGATCGGGTGCCGGTGTGGTGAATTGTAGCTGCGTGCGTAGACATGGCCTGTTACGGTTCTTCTTTTCGCATGCTTATGTATGAGATGGATTGCCGTTGTACACTAAACTGCTACCGCATTCCTTTATTTTATGCGTCGTATGCGGACAGTGCGTGGACGTGGGGTTGTCAAGGCACTTGTTTTTGCTTGCTTTTGATGGTAGTCTTGGCGCGAGGCGAGCACATGCGTAGAACCGTGTACTGCCACTGTATGTTTTTTACTGCAATGCATTAGATGAGTTCGGAAACTGCGTCGTCATTGCACGCGTAGTCGCTTATCGCTTTTGTCTGTTTTCCACCATGTTTGTAAGAGTTGATTCGAATGTCAGAGAGTCGTCAATACCATGCTCACACACGTCGTACTCTCGTCGTTATGCCCCCTATTGGTTTGATTGACGATATGACACTCGCACATGCCACGATGATGTCGTGCTCGCACACGCCTTGGTTGCCAGGCGCGAGGCGTTCCGCTGGATGACTCATACTGCTGCGCTTGTTTTATTTCTCACACAGGAATATCGCAGGTTGGGCAGCTTCTACGTCTGCCCAGTTCACGACCGCTGAGATCGCTCGGTGAGAAGGTAGCGGCGGGACCCATCGCAGCGACCGCGTCGCATCGATCGCGGTCCCGTTTGCTCAAGACCCCCGTGACATTCCGGGGTGACGCGGAGCGCGCGCTTGGCGAGGAGATAGTGACGGGACCCGTCGCAGCGACCGCGTCGCATCGACCGTGGTCCCGCTCACTCAAGACCCCCGTGACATTCCGGGGCGACGTGGAGGGCGCGCTGGCGATGCTTCCTGCCCGGGGCGCAAGGAGTGGCGCGAGGACGGCGACGGTGTTCGCAGAGTCGGCCGTAGTCCCGCTCGACGTGGGCAGTCTTCGAGGTCCCCACGGAGGGAGCAGCAGAGGAGCAGATGTGACGGGGGCGGTCTTCCTCGTCGAGGCCGTGGAGCGGCTAGGCGCGTTCAGGTTCACCGTGATGCGAGGCGGCGACAAGACCGCGAGGTGGTTGGACAGGCACTCTCGAGGGCTCGACACCAGACTCCCATGCCCAGCGTACCACGCAGCTCCAGACACCCGGTCACTGCGGCAGACGCCGGGCTCCCACCGCGGCGTGACGAGGTACTCGTTGGTCGACGATTTTGTCATGCGTGCACCCTCGTCTTCTGCTTCACTACGCACTTGGCACCGTGTCTTCGTGAGTTGCTGCCGGCGCGGTAGCGCTGTCTTCTCATTTTTACTCGTGCATGTAGGGAGCGATGGGCTAAGGACAAGTCCGTCGAGGGGATGAAGTACACTTCGTGGGTTGGGCGCTCCACTGCTGATCAAGAGCTGATCGACGTCCTGGTGCGAGCCGGCAAGCTTCCCGCCGCTACTCAGGAGAAGAAGTGCCCCGGTGTAGTCCCCCCAGCGAACGTGAGGCGCGCCAGCGGTGATGGCAGCGGCGTCGTCGTCTTCGCCGCGCAGTTCGATGCTGGGCTCTGCCTGCCGGCATGCGAGTTCTTCCACGACTTCCTGGAGTACTACCAAGTCAGGGTTTCCGACCTTCACCCGTCGGTGTTCGTGAAGCTAGCGGTCTTCGAGTGGGCATTGAGGACCATGCAGATGAAGGCCACCCCGCGACTCTTCGCTTGGTTCTACGAGCCTGTGGTCTCCACCACTCTCCTCGAGATGAAGAGCGGTGACTTTCTCTCTCGCATCGGCGTGGTGAGCTTCAGGAAGCGCGCGCCGCGGAAGGGCCTTTCCGTTGACTACCCGGCCCAGGCGTCCAAGGGCCAATGGGGCGATTGGGAGAAGGCGTGGTTTTTTCTTCCGCGATGACGAGAAGAGGTTCGCCCCTGTCTCAGACTCCTTTCAGGTGAGCGGTGCAGTGCCTGTTGACTTGTCCAGCACGGAGACGACCCGGATCAAGGCGCTCGGGCGTATGTCACGTCGGTTTGGGATGCGCGACCTTGTCGAGGAGTTCTGCCTACTGGGGATCGACCCACTCTCAATAGATTGGGATTTGGAGCTCGTTCCTTGTCCTCCGAGGGTGGGGGCAAGCGGATGTGCTTTTCAGCGTTGTCCTCTCTGAGAGGGTATGTCTTCCTTGCCTCATTTCTGATACTCAACTCCCCCACCCTTCCATATACTTTATTGTCGTTGGCTACTCATCCTCGTTCGCCTTGTGGCAGGTGTCGGGCTTCGTCACGCCGAGGACGCGGCATCGGAGCTCTTGGGGCGACTCATTGTGAGGGAGTGGACGCTGCTCCAATCACTCCCTAAAGGTCGGGAGAACAGGGGGTGCGCGTACTACAAGCTGGAGGTGCCTGCGCATCCTAAGCCCCTGACTAGTGAGGAGATGCGTGTGGGGAGCTCCAAGCGTCCCCGGCCCAGCGACCCGGGGGAGGCCCCTTCCTCGAAGCGAGCGTCTGGCTCCCGTGTGGACAAGTCCGGCTCGTCCGCCACTTCGCCGACTGTGCGAGTTCGAGGCGGCGCGGCTCCTGGCGACATCGTGCAAGGTGAAGCTGCTCCCGAGGATGCCGCCATCCTTGTTCTTCCTCACTTGGGGCCTAGGATCGGGAAGGGCCTCTTCGGTGCCATCCCCCCTGGTGGCACTGGGTGGGACGGCGAGTCCACGCTGGACGACGACGATGATGGTGACGCGGGTGACACGGAGGAGACGCAGACCGCGCCCGACGTAGGGGCGGGCATCTTTGCTAACGAGCTTGAGGCGGCGCTAGGGGGCCGCGACGTGCGTGTCCCGATGCCTCCCCCGGGGGTGCTTCACCTTGATTCTGACGACGACCTGATCGTCCTCTCGCCCCGGGTCGTTGACGTCGTGGCTGTCCCAGCCGAGGCGCCGGGGAGTGACGAGGAGCCGGCGCCAGCGGGGGCGTCGCCAGCCCTCAACTCCGTCTCGCACTCGGTGCAGTCTCCTGTGACACTCCTGGCAGCTACTGGAGATAGCGCTCTACCAAGGGTTGCGAGCACGCTCCGCTTGGCAGGGCGCCTCACTCCCTCACACTTCACCGACACCGCCGTGGAGGCGGAGTTCTACCAGGAGGCCGCCGAGCGGATTGCTGTTGCCGATCTGGAGACCGCGTTCCAGGGATTGACTGTGGGTCAGGCGTGCGACACGGCTCGATCCTCCCTTTTGAAGGTAAGATAAGTTTTGGTTCTTCGGCCACTCGCTTGCGTGGGTTTATTTATCTGACTCGGGTTGTTCTTTGTGATGTAGGGTTTGTTCGCGGTGGAGCACATGTCGTATGCGTGGGCCGCTCAGGGGCGGGTTGTGACCGCGCTGCATGACGCCGAGAAGGCGAAGGCTGAGGCGGAGGCACTTCTGGACGGGTTGCGTCGGGAGAACACAGAGCTCAACACATGCTTGGCCGCTGCCGTGAGGCGTGCAGACTCCCTCCAGACTTCGTTGGAGGCGGAGCGGGCCCATCGCTGTGAGGTTTCTGCTCAGGCGTCGACCATGTGCGCGGCACTGCGTGACCTGTGTGAGGCCTCCAAGGCTGGGGTCGACCCCTTCTCAGGCGAGGGAGAGGGGGAGACGGCCGGCCTGCTGCAGTGGGCGACGTCAGCTTGCGACGCTGTGCGACGTGGCGAGAGCCGGCGCAACGAGGACTGCGCGCTGGCTACTGCCGATCTCGTGCTCTCGTGCGTTTGGCATGTTGGGGTTGGTTCGCGGGGCATGCTTGTGCCGCTTCAGGGCAAGGCTCCTCGGTATCGCGACCTTCGGGGCTTCCTCAGGGAGGTCAAGGCGGATTTGGGTGCCTTCCTCACCGTGTGGGCAGCGCACGGCAAGGCATACCTCAATGCCGTGGCGGAAGCTCGTCGTGTTGCCGAGGCTGGGGCGGTGGCCTCGGTTCCTGAGAGCGCGGGCGTCGGTTCCGGTCCTCTCTCCGAGGTGTGAGGTCTCTTTAGCTTCTCCCCTTTTTTGGTAGCTTTTGGCTGGGAGCGTCGGGTTTCTTTCGTCCGTTTACTTCTATGTCGACTTTCTAGCTTCGCTTAGTGTGATGAAGATCCTCTTTTTGGTTGTGCCGACGTGGTCGTGCTTTTGGTACCTGATTTGTATGTAGCCCTGGTGATAGATTTATAAAGGCTTTTGGGAAATCGATGTCTTCTTCGCTTTGACTTGTGAGTCAAGGTTTCTTAGCTGTGGTACTTGCAGGGTTTGCACCTGGTGGGGAGTGAGGTGGCTCCGCAACACGAGCCCCTGTTGATATGCGCACGTTGAGGGGTGCCGCCGACTTAATGGCGTTCGTTTCAGGCTCCATGCAGCATTGCTGCTAGTTGCTGGTGGAGGTGCTCGAGTTGGCTAGCGCGTGAGTGCGCCTTGGTGGATGTAGCCCCACGCGGTGTCGTGTACGGTATTTGGCCCCTTGCGTCAATGATTGCTTTGATGGGTGTAGCATTTCATAGCCCCTCGCGATATTGTGCACGGTACTTGGTACCTTGCCTCCCAATAAAAAAACTTTGCATCCCTCGGCTTGGCGGGGACGCAAGCAGTTGCCTTACGACCTCGTGTTCTCTTCTTGCATTAAATAGTTAGGTGTTGAATCCGGGCCCTTGCCCTAATAAATGTGGGGAGTACTCGGTGCTCCGCCCGCGACAGCGTGCGCGCTGGGTCGGTATACTAATGTGCATTTGTTGGTGAGTCTGTGCCGGAGAGTGACAATACTCGATTTATGCAGGGGACGTTTCTTCTAGTCGTCCTGAGGCTTGACTTGACTTTGTACGGGGGAGGCGGGGCCTCCCAGCACACACGAGGATGTTCAGGCGCTCGGCCCATGCGGGGAAGGTGGTTCCTCCCAGCCAACGCAAGGAGGCTTTTGACTCGACTCATGCGGGGGAGATAGGGCTTCCCAGCGCACACGAGGAGATTTAGGTGCTCGGCCCACGCGGGGAAGGTGGTTCCTCCCAGCCAACGCGATGAGGCTTTTGACTCGACTCATGCGGGGGAGATAGGGCTTCCCAGCGCACACGAGGAGATTTAGGTGCTCGCCCCACGCGGGGAAGGTGGTTCCTCCCAGCCAACGCGAGGAGGCTTTTGACTCGACTCATGCGGGGGAGATAGGGCTTCCCAGTGCACGCGAGGAGATTTAGGTGCTCGGCCCACGCGGGGAAGGTGGTTCCTCCCAGCCAACGCGAGGAGGCTTTTGACTCGACTCATGCGGGGGAGATAGGGCTTCCCAGCGCACACGAGGAGATTTAGGTGCTCGGCCCGCGTGGGGGAGGTGTTTCCTCCCGGCCAACGCGAGGAGGCTTTCGTTTGGACAGGCACGCGATGTAGGTGAGTAGACTTCGGCATTCACACCTGTTGTGGCGGTTTCATACGTACATATATATGTCATGAGATGACTTTAGCATTTGTTACAAGGATACGAAAAGGTCGTGACAAGATGATACTCCTCGGGAAATCTAGCGATGGCCGACGTAGCGGCACTTTGGAAGAATTTAAAGAGGCTAAGTAAATGCTTGGACCGACGCAGCGGCACTTTGGAAGAATTTAAAGAGCGTAAGTAAATGCTTGGACCGACGCAACGGTCTCGGCCACGGTTGGCCTACAAAATGAGTAAGGTCTTCCCGAGTCCCTGGCGGCTTCATACGTAATATTTCTTCAAGTTGATCATGTTCCAACTGTGCTTCAGCTCTTCACCCTCGAGTGTCTTCAATCGAAACGACGTTGGGCGCGACTGGCTAACGATCTCGTATGGCCCTTCCCACTTGGAGCTCAGCTTCCCGTCGGCTTCGGGGTTCGCCTTTTTCTTCAAGACGAGGTCACCTACCTGGAGGGGACGCGGACGAACGGCTTTGTTGTACGCCTTTGCCATGGATGCTTGATAGCGTTCGATGTTGAGAGTGGCGTCTTGTCTCAGCGCATCAAGGCCGTCGAGGGAGGCTTTGCGGGTCTCGTCTTCAGGCGGCGTTTCGGTGCGAGAGGAACCTAGTTTGATTTCTTCGGGAGTGACGGCCTCGTCGCCGAAGAGCAGCTTGAACGGGGTGAAGCCCGTGGCTCTGCTGGCAGCCGTGCGAGTTGACCACAGCACGTTGGGGAGCTCGTCCGCCCAGCGTCCTTTGGGGAGGTCGAAGAGACGCGTGCGCAAGCCATGGAGGAGGATGCCGTTAGCGCGCTCGACAGCACCGTTCGCCCGAGGGTTGGCCACGGAGGCGAAGCAGAGGTTGATGCCAAGTGAAATACAAAATTTGCGGAATGGCTCGGCGTTGAATTGGGTGCCATTGTCGACTGTGATTTCGCGCGGGACGTCGAAGCGGCATATCAGATTCTTCCATATGAACTTCTGCACAGAGGCGGAGGTGATCTTGATGAACGGTTTTGCCTCTACCCACTTGGAGAAATAATCGACTGCCACGATTACAAACTTAGCGCCATGGCTCGTGGTCCTGAACGGGCCAACCAGGTCGACCCCCCAGCGTGCGAGCGGCCATGAAGGTGGGATGGGCTGCAGGTCGTGCGCCGGAAGGTTCGTGCCTCGTCCCATCCATTGGCACGCCGGGCATAGTTTCACCAAGTCTTGCGCGTTGTGTAGCGCCGTTGGCCAATAGAAGCCTTGACGGAAAGCCTTGGAGACTAGAGCGCGCGGAGCGAGGTGGGATCCGCACAGCCCCTCGTATATGTCCCGAACCAGCTCGGCTCCTTCCTCCTTTGAGATACATTTGAGGTACGGCGCGCACACGCCGCGCTTGTACAGGGAGCCTTGGTGGATGACGAAGCCCCTTGCCCGCGCCTTGAGCCGGCGGGCCTCGACGTGATCTTCAGGCTCGGTCTCATTGACGAGGTACCGTATCATGGGCGTTCGCCAGTCCTGCGGGGTTATGATGTTCACCTCCGGTAGCCCTTTCGTCATAGGGGTTGTGAGGACTTCGTAGAAGGCACCAGGCGGCATGCCCACGGAAGTGCTTGCCGCTCGGGCCAGCATGTCTGCATCTGTGTTCTCGCCCCGGGGGATGGGACGAACAGTGAAGCCCGAGAAGTGCTTCTCCATCGCCCGCGCCATGGCCAAGTACTTGATCATTTCTGGCTCTTTTGCTTGATAGCTCTTGTCAACGTGTCCCGCGATGAGCTGGGAGTCGCTCTTGACTAGCACCCGTCGGGCTCCCGCGGCCCGCGCTTTGCGTAAGCCGAGTAGTAGGGCTTCGTACTCGGCGATGTTGTTGGTGGTCTTGAACTCCAGTCGGGCGGCGAATGAAGTGCGTGCTCCATCCGGCGACTCGAGGACTGCCCCTGCGCCAGTGCCCTCGGCGCACCATGAGCCGTCCACGCAGGCGATCCACACTGGCTCGGCGTGTCCCGGGGGGGTTGGGTGCTCGGAAGCGACCCATTCTGCCACGAAGTCTGCGAGGGCCTGTGACTTGATTGCCGTGCAGGGGAGGAACTCGACGGTGAATTGCGTGAGCTCCGTCGCCCACTTCCCGATGCGCCCTGAGGCCTCCTTGTTGCGGAGCATCTCGCCAATAGGGTATGAGGATGGTACTTGGATGGGGTGTGCCTGGAAGTAATGCCGAAGCTTCCTTGATGCCATGAGGAGAGCGTAAGCAAGCTTCTCTAGCTCGGTGTAGCGAACCCTTGCGCCTTGAAGCGACTCGGATACATAATAGACTGGGTGCTGGATACGGTCTCTTTCCTTAACTAGCACCGCGCTCACGGCTCCCGGTGTCACGGCCAAGTACAGGAGCAGGGTCTCTCCCGGGGTTGGGCTTTGTAGCAGAGGAGGTGAAGTCAGGTATGCCTTGAGCTCATCAAATGCTTGCTGGCTGTCAGAACCCCACTCGAAACTGGAGGAGCCCCTAAGGGCCCTGAAGAACGGAAGTCCCTTTTCGGCGGACCTGGACACAAATCTTCCTAGCGCGGCAAGGCGCCCAGTGAGCTTCTGCACCTCCTTAATATTTTGGGGGGGAGGCATGTCTAGCACGGCCTTGATCTTGGCTGGGTTAGCCTCAATCCCTCTTTTGGACACGAGGAAACCCAGCAGTTTACCCGCCTGCACTCCGAACACACACTTCTCGGGATTGAGCTTCATCCCAGCCGCGCGGAGATTGCTGAACGTTTCTTCCAAGTCCCGCGCGTGAGAGCATGCGATGGTGCTCTTGACGACCACGTCATCCACGTAGGCCTCGATGTTACGTCCCACTTGGGCGTGGAGCGCCTTCTGCACTAAGCGGGCGAAGGATGCTCCAACGTTTTTTAAGCCGAACGCCATGCGTACGTAGCAGAAAGTCCCCGATGGTGTGATGAAGCTCGTTTTTTCCTCGTCATCCTTGGCCATCCAGACTTGGTGGTACCCTGAGAATGCGTCCAAGAAGCTCATGAGCTCATAGCCGGACGTGGCGTCGACGAGTTGGTCGATGTGCGGGAGCGGAAACTCGTCCTTCCGACATGCCTTGTTGAGGCTGGTGTAGTCGACGCACATGCGCCACTTGCCGTTGGCTTTCTTCACAAGCACAGGGTTGGCGAGCCACTCAGGGTGCAAGACTTCTCGAATGACTCCGGCTTTCAGAAGCTCATTGACCTGTTCGCGGGCCGCCTGCTGGCGCTCGGCGCACATCTTCCTCATCCTTTGCTTCACGGGGCGGGCGTCCGGGCGGACGTACAGCTTGTGCTCGATGATCTCCCGTGGGACACCTGGGAGATCCTCGTGTTCCCAAGCAAAGATGTCGGCATTGTCCCGGAGGACCTTGAGGACCTCTTCAGACACCTCCGGAGCAAGATCCGCCCCAAGGAGCGCGGTCTTACCCGGAGCATCGTCGCGTAGGGGAACGGCACGCGTCTCCCCGTCTGGCTTCGGCTTCGGGGTCCATCGCCCCGCACCCGGCAAGGGGTGAGTCCCTGGCCCCGTCGGGCCTTCTTCTAACTGTACGTTGTGGACGTAGCAGTTGACAGCTTGCGCTCGTTCATCGATCCTTGGGACAAGTTTTGATCCCCGCGCACCGTGATGACGCCTTGCGGTGCTGGGACCTTCATGCACAGGTATGCGTGGTGGGGTATAGCGCCGAACTTGTTGAGTGACACCCGCCCCATGATGATGTTGTACTGGTACGGTAGGTCGATGACGTCGAATGTGATGTTCTCGGTGCGGGAGCAATTACCCGAGCCGAACATGACGGGGAGCTCGATGCGTCCCATGGCGGCGATTGGCTCGCCTCCAAAGCCCAGCAAAGGGATGCCTGGGGCTCGGAGGAGTGATGACGGTATGCCCATCTCTTTGAAGGTTGACGAGAACATGATGTCCGCGGAGCTCCCCCCGTCGACGAAGACGCGATGCACCTCTGCATCCGAGATCATCGCAGTTATGACGAGCGCGTCATGATGAGGGAGGGTGACCCCACGGCATCTTCGGGCCCGAAGGTCACGGGCGTGGATGCCCAAGCAGGGAGCTCAGTGGGTGGAAAGGAGGCGATGTGGCTTATCTGTCGGGCGTACGCGCGCCTTTGGCGCTTGGACGGGAAGGTATGCGCGTTGCCTCCTATGATGGCGTGGATAACACGGTGCGGGTTGATCACTTGTACCGGCGCCGCGCCCTGGGGAAGGGGCGGTGGTGGTGGCAACTGAAGGCATGGCTCCCTTGGGGCGGGAGCCCGTGCTGGGGGTCGAGCATCGTCCGTCGGTCTTGGGCGAAGCTGCTCGCGCGTCCTGCGGATCACATCGCACTCGGCGGTGGAGTGGTTGTATGACCGGTGTAGCTCGCAGAACTTCCTCGCGTGGTTGCTGTTCCCGGTAGCATGTTGATGGCTCTGTCGGCTACGGTTTGCCACGTCCTCCACCACGATCGTGGTTTTCGCTCGCCGCCGTGGAGACCCCGACGCACGGGGTCACGGTCCTCGGGGTGCTCATGGCTCCGCGCTTGGTCACGGTCGTCACCACGCCTGGGATGGGTGGGGGACCGCTCGTCGTATCCGTCCACTTGGTGCACGCCATGATGGCGTGGCTGAGGATCATCATGAGTCGCCTTGGGCTGCCTGGTGGCCGCCAGCACCTTGTTTCGCAGCTGGAGTTCTCCTTCTTCTTGAAGAGCGTATCTCTCCATGGTGTCGTACAATTTTTGGATGGTGGTTGGCGGGCTCCGGTCCAATTTGGCGCACAGGGCCGGGTTCCAGATGGACCTTCGCGCGGCGGAGCACACGCTTTCGTCGGTGATGCTGCGTATCTGACATTGCACGTTGGCGAAGCGCTTGTGAAATGCTTGGATGGTTTCCCGTGGTCCTTGGACCAGCGCATAGAGATCCGCAGCTGTCACGGCCTTGGTCTCCCTGGAAGCGCGAGTGCAGCAGCTGGCGGAGTTGCTCCCAGGAGTATACCGAGCCGGCGGAGAGCGTGAGGTACCACGACCGCGCTATCCCAAAGAGCTTGAGGAGGAGGCTCTTCGCCATGGTGGCTTCATTCCCTCCCGCCGCAGATACGGCGGCCTCATACACGCGGGTGAACTCGGCCGGGTCGGCGTCTCCTGCATAGCTCGGGAGATCCGCGAGACGGAACTTGTGTGGCCACGGCTTTGCTTCGAGCCCGGGGCTGAGGGGACTTCGGTCGTCGGCGATGTTGATGACTTCGTGCCTCGCAGCGTGGGTAGTTGGTGCGACGACGTACTCGCGAGCGTCTTCGGCGCTGTCCAGGATGGCGTCCGTCTCGCGCAGGGTGGCGAGGGCCGCTTCGCGTCTCCGCCGAATTTCCGCTCGCAGCGCTTCCGCTTCCGAGGTTCCCGGCGGGGTCGCAGGTCTCGCGCGCACAACTGTCTCCTGTAGTCGGCGTCGCTGTTCTTCGGCGACCTGTGGGTTTGTTTGGACTTGCTCCATTGCCGCCGCGCGTCCTAGCACTTGCTGGTTGCGAAGGGCGTCAGCCTATGCCGTCGCAGCGTCGAGGGCCGGGCTCGCCGTGTCCACCGCCGCTGCCTGTCGTGCGCGTGCTTCGGTGGCCTCGCGTAAGAGCCCCTCCATGCGCAGGCCATCGGCTTTGAGTGCTTCCAGCCTAGCCTGCAGCTCCTCCGCCTTCTGGTTTGCTTCCGCAGCTTGCTGCCTTAGGGCCTCGATTTCCGCCTCGCTGTTGGCAGCCTAGGCAGAGGCTTCTGAGCCGACTACCTGTGCGTCGGTGGAGGGGTTGGGTGCAGCGTTCCCTGCGCGCGCCTCGGTACGCGCCATCCTTCGGGTCGTTGCTCTCGCGCTCGCCGTGGCGGTGGCAACGGCCTTCCGCTTCGTTCCTCCTCGCTTCTTGGGCGGCATGGTTTGATCGTCCTGCGGGTTGACGGTGGCGTCTTCGCGATCCCGGTGGTGGCTGCGGTCTTCGTCACACGGCTTCTTGTTAGCTTCCCACAGACGGCGCCAACTGTCGTAGCAACGAGGCTAGACAATAAACTTGTGGCACCCCCGTACGGCTCCACGGACCGACGCGGGTTACACGGGAAACTACGTCGTGTGAAGACACCGCTGCCGCACACGCGGGTTACCCGACGCGAAGACGCTCGAACTTGCTGAGACGTTGCAAACCGGAGGAGATGAGGAGCAAGCAAACGTGTGTTTCAGAATTTCTGGATCCCCTCAAATGGGAGGGGTGTCCCTCTATTTATAGGGAAAAAGGAGGGGTAGGGGAGATTACAGCAACGCCCTCAGGCATTTTACAATTATGCCCCTAAATGTACTAATGCCCCTAGGGGCACATAGGTCTTTTCCTTCAGGAATATTCCGGGAATATCCCGTGGGTCCCGCCTGTCACGCAAGGACTTGTCGCCGTCACGGTCCCGGCGTTGAGCGGTCTTGGTGTCTCGACGAGGTTAGAGTTGTCGCAGAGTCGGCATCGAGCGGTCTTGGCGTCGCGACGAGGTTGGTATTGTCGCGGAGTCGGCATCGAGCGGTCTTGGTGTTGTGGCGAGGTTGGTGCTGCGCTGATCTCCCTTAAGTGTAGAAAATGTCGGAACCGGGTAGCGCGGGGACCCCTTCCCCAACACTGTCATTTAATTATCATGACATGCTTAAGATTTACTTGGAATGAGCACATTAGCATCTTGCGAGTACGAAAGTAGTCACTTGGGAATTCCATTCCTACAGGTAGTTCCAGATTCGTAGATTATTATGATTCCAGTTATGCTGATTTGGATGTTTAAATGCAAGGCTTGCTCAACTTGGTCATGATGTTGCTTTTGTAGAAGTTTTGGAGATGATTGTGGATGTCATCTCGGTGTTTTAAGTTATCTTCCGCTGCTGATTTCCTCATTTATTTAACCTACACGATCCTCGGGTTGAGTTCTATGTAAGATAAGTAACTGCCCTGTGTATGAGATATGTTTATTATCTTGTAATCCCTCTTGTGTAGAGTTTTGTGATGATATTCAGATTGTTCTTATGGCTGTCCATACACCATACGTGTATGAATTGAAGTGTATGGGTATGCCCTGAAGAATTACCATTGTTCTTTCTTTCACTAAGTGGGACAAGTACCGATTGAGTGACCCGCTAGCTGAGATGTTGTGTCGACTAGACACGGTGTGGGTGGACCATACTGGGCATTCGATTGACCCACTAGCCTTAGGGCTAGGTTAGGGTGTGGGTATGATCGCCGGACTCTCCGGTCTTGTTGTGCTCAGTGGATTTGAGAATGACGTTAAACTTTCACAGGACTTACGAATTATATGTGACTTTGGAAGTTTGATCGCTTCTGGCCGGCTTGACCAACGGTGATTTATCAAGTAATTTCATTTCTTAGTGTGTGCTCAAATATTATTTATGATGCTGCCTAAACCAAGTGATGTTATTATGATTAGGAACCAAGGTTCTTGTTGCATGGAGAGAAGGAATAGATATAAATATGATGACAACAAGAGAGGAGATGATGAGTTCATGACAAGCTACTACAAGACTTTAAAGCCTCCATAAGCACTATCAAGAGAGATGGCTGCATGACATGAAACGCATATCAAATGATGGCAGCAACCATACCTAAGCCAAAAGACTTAGTAAAATTCGTAACTTTGTAGGTAAGGTGCTGCGTCACCTCTATTTGTGCCTGACCCATGTAGTTTCAAAATTAAAGTCAAAGTGGATGTATTTTAGAGTTAGAGTCCAGGGATGAGTTTGTCTTAGGATTTAATTCGGCCACCCCGCTTGGCTAGCCGAAATCCCCTCCTCCTCTCCTTTAAATAGGAATTGAAACCCCCCTCTAGAATTTGGGTTTTATTAAATTGGTTTTCCCTCCATGAAAACTATTGGTGTCTCTCTTGTTCGACTAGTGCAACAGCGACATCATCTTCAGAACCCCAATACTTCAATAAAGTTTATCCATAATTCCTATTCGCAATATTCAAATTGCCTATTAGTATTTCCTTGTTTGTTCTTCGATTGCTCACGGGAAAAGATCTTCTGGTCAAATCAATCTTGCTTCTAGTAAGGTAAATAACATCTCAAAGTTGGTTCAATGATTATGGGTTGCAACAATCATTGTACAGTCGTAGCTAGATCGTGAGAGTCGCCTCCACCAATTCAAAATTTACCTTGTCATAAAAATATCAGGAACTCCCATTGCCATCACGTGGTATCAGAATTACAATTGATCGGTGAGAATTTACAATTTTTGGTTTATTAGATCTGTTTTTACTTGTAATCTGGGAAAAAAAGCCTAAAAATAGTAGATTAGTTCCCTACAGTCCAAACCATCTGTGCGTTGCATCTTTCTTTTGCGTAATTTTGCATTCTTGAATCTGTGGTTGCATCGTCAAGTCTTGTTGCTATTCTTAGTTCTAATTCTGTTGTCTAGTTCATCTTGTTGCTGTCGCCATCAACAATTCCATCTGCTACCACAGTTCATCTTGTCCTAGATTGCATCTCGCCACCATCTTCTTACCGTGGTTCTTACTCCTTCTGCTACAAGAATCCTTTTGAACCCACCAAACCGTGCCACTACCCTCCATCACCACGACCACCCACCCTGCTGCAACAACCCCATCTCCTCACCTTGCCACAACAACAATATTTGCTCCTTTTGCTGCCGTGTATCCATCTCCTACCATCCCCTTGACAAACCCTAGATTTGTTCTATCTTGAGCCACCATCAACAAGAAGAACCGGGAGACCCCTTTTTTGTCCGGTCTAGGATAAGAAAAAAGAAAGGAAAGGGGACTCTTTTGGGATTTTCTTTAATGGAAGGAACATAGAGATGGTTTTAGATAAAGTCCAGAGGAGATAAGGAAAGAAAGAATTTTGTGTTGAAATATATTTGGAAGAGTTCAATTCGGACTCAAAAAATTTGAAGTGTTCAGAATTGGCTCAAACTCTACTGTTTGGGATAAAAACGTGTTAATCCTGCCCCCAAAGTTTCAGCCCCTGTCATGCCTCTATACTCTGTGTGGAAGCCTCCAAAGTCCTGCCATGGCATGCAAAATAGCCATTTTCGTTGCCGCGACAGAGTCCGAGTCAGACTCCAAATCTTGATTGAGCAGTGTTCACTAAAATAGTCGTAACTTTTGTGTCTGAAGTCTGATTGAGCTCCACAACCACTCAAATTAAACCAAACGACGAGGCAAATTTGGAAAATCCTCATATGTTTTCACTTGTGCATTTATAGACTACAAATTCGTCCTATAAGATAGAGTAACGGGCCCGGATGCTTTCGCCGTAGTTTTTCCACACACAATAGCCATTGTATCTTGCTCGTTCAAAGTCGAGCCATTGTATCTTGCTCGTTCGAAGTCAGAATTGGGTGGTTCTTAATCCATTGGAAAGCTTGAGTCAAGGACTTGCTTGCCCACATCCTGCCATCATATTTTGTGCACTTCTTTCGACAAGGATTTTTACTTTTGTCCGATTTCAAGGGGTGCTACCTACTAGTGTTTTTCAACCTTCTCGAAATTGGCTCAAATTTGGCCGAGAGGTTCATCTATAAAGGATCAAGATGTCAGCCTAGAGGGGAAGGTGAATAGACGACTAAGCAATTTTAATCAATTTTAACCTATTCTTGCAATTATGTGGAAGTTAAGACTATCTCATGCAAGAACAATATGGATTATGGCTATGAAGAACTATGTAACATAAGAAAGTTTAATATATATGAATAAAATGGAACTTGCAAAACATAAGTGCGGAAAGTAAATAACCAAGTGAAGGCACGTTGATTGTTGCCGGAGTTCGTATTCTTGGAGGAATCTTATGTCTCTGTTTGGAGAGCTCAATCACTCTTGATCAAGAGCTGGCTTCCTCTCAAGCCTTTATCCCTCAAGGACGCACTTGCATCTTCTTGACTTCTACTTGGTGATTCTTTCCCCACGAAGGTGAATCCTAGCCTTCACAAGCTTCTTGAGGCTCGCCACAAACGATGTGAGCTCTCAAGGAGTCCTAACCGTCTAGTAGACCCTAATCTTCAAGAGAAATGAACTTGATGAAGTCTCAGAGAACAACTCAATGCTTTGCTTGTATTGAATTTCAAATCTCACTCAAATCTTTCTTTTCCTCACACAGTTTCTCTCTTGGTGCTTCGAGGAGGAGGGGAATGCTCTTGAGTAAGCAGGAAATCAATTTGACAAAGAGTTCCTCTTGCTTGGAGCAAGGGGACTTATATAGAGCATCCCTAAAAAACTAGCCATTTTAGAGAATCTGCCAAAATCTGGATTGTCCGGATATGGGCCGGACCCTCCGAATTTTGAAATCCCAATGGCCATATGCTAATAGGGCAGGAATCTTCCTTTGATCAATAGTTCAAAAGATATCTGGACACTCTGGGCACCCGGACACTCCGAGCTGGGGGGTCCGGGCAAATACTGATCCGAACATCCATCCAGACTGTCCGGGCCCGGGGTTCGGGTAGTCCAATACCAATACGGACACCCATCTGGACTGTCTGGGTTTGGGGTCCAGGCTGTCCAATACAGATCCGAACCCTCATCAGAACTGTTCGGGCTGAGGCCCGAATTCCATCTAGACAGGCTGGACCCTCAGCCGGACCGTCTGGGCTGAGGTCCAGATTTCTCCAAAACTATCAGATGATACCTAAAGCAAGTGATGTTATTGTGATTAGGAACCAAGGTCCTTGCTACATGGAGAGAGGGAATGGACATGGACATGACGATAATAAGAGAGGAGATGATGAGCTCATGACAAGCTACTACAAGACTTTGAAGCCTCCACAAGCATTATCAAGAAAGATGGCTATATGACATGAAGCACATATCAAATGATGGCAGCCAGCATACCTAAGCCAAAGGACTTAGTAAAATTTGTAGCTTTGTAGGTTAAGATGCTGTACCACCTCTATTTGCCTGACCCATGTAATTTCAAAATTAGAGTCAAAGTAGACGTATTTTAGAGTTAGAGTCTAGGTAGGAGTTCGTCTTAGGGTTGGATTCGGCCACCCCCATGTTGGCTGAAATCCCCTCTTCCTCTTCTTTAAATAGAACTCAAACCCCCCTCTAGAATTTAGGTTTTGTCAGATTGGTTTTTGCACCATGAAAACTATTGGTGTCACTCTTATTCAGCTAGTGCAATAATGACATCATCTTCAGAACCCCAACACTAATAAATTTTGTCTATAATTCCTATTCGTAATATTCAGATTGTTTATTACTATTTTCTCGCTTGTTCTTTGATTGCTCATAGGAAAAAACCTTCGTGGTTAGGTCAATCATGCTTCTAGCAAGGTCAATAATGTCTCTGAATTGGTTCAGTGACTGTGGCTTGCAACGATCGTTGTATGGTGGTAACTGGATCATGAGAATCCTCCACGAAATCAAAATTTACCTTGCCATCATTATCTGTCTATAATGATTGTTTTTAACTGACTGTGAGAGCTGATCTGTAGCAGTGTGCTTAGGTTTTGGCTAGTACTGGTTGCAACACAAACACTGGATCCACTTTAGGCTATTTAGGCATTTTTGTGACTGACTCTATTTTATCTTACTATCTTTCAAACAAGTTGTAGTCATGTATATAATTCTCAATTTGGTGATTATCTGTTTAGTTAATAAAGCCAATACTGCTCACAAGGCTTGCCTGAGTGTTGCAACTCAACACAAGTACACTGATGTGTATATCTTGATCACATGTCTAAGATCATCATTGTTATTATCCCTCACCTCGGCACTCCACTTGGCCAACCGACATGGCTTAAGATGGTCTAATACTCTTGTCTTGCCGTTCATTGGTGTATGATATATGGTAGTATTCTCCCTTCCAACAGTTCTCCAATCATTATCCTCTTCCTAAAGAGCTCCATAGTCATCTCCCTCAATTTTCAGCCAGTTGAACAATAGGCAAGTCTTTTATGTCCCTCACCCAATTGTTGACGAATTCTACAAGATTGTAATTTGTGTAGTCGCACTTGATCTCTAGGTTGAAGATGCACTTGAAAAGAGGAGAGATTAAGTACAAGCTAGCAATGAACAAATAACATGTTAAGATAGTTAAAAATTCACCTCATCCATAGCAAACTGTGATATCTTTGAATGTACGAGGCTACCTAGGGCATGCTGTGAGCACCTTGGGCATGTGGTACTTAGCCAACCACATATTGCTCAAGCTTTCACCATAAAAATTTTTTCATAATGTTTTGCACGAGGTGCCTAAAGCACTCTCTTTACTTAGTTTGAGGGGAAAAACTTCTTTCAATGCTGTTGTCGACTATGCAGTCGGGCAGTGAACTTGAGGCACCCCCAGTTGAGTGCTAGGTCACCCGGGTGTGCGCAGGGGATAGCGGAACGGAGCGAGCAGCAACAAGCAAACACTTAGAGAAAATTTGGGCGAGTCAAGAAGTGAGTTTCACTTGTATTCCGTACCACCAACCTGGGGGTGCTCCCCTATTTATAGGCCTCGGGGAGCACATGGCCGGATTACAATTCTGCCCCTAGGCAGGTTACGGTCTTACCCCCGGTCCGCCGTACGGACAAGGGCACGCAGGTCATTCGCACGCCACCCGCGGAAGCATATACCCTAGCATCAACGTGACGTACGGTACGACACACCGTACGGTACGTCACATGGTGGGGTCCTGCCCCGGGGTCGCTCGTACCCCGCGTCTGCACTTGCACTTGCACCCTGCGTCTGCACTTGCGCTTGCAGTCCTGCCCCAGGGTCACTCGTACCCCGCGTCTGCACTTGCACTTGCACCCCGTGTCTGCATTTGCGCTTGCACCCCGCGTCTGCACTTGCGCTCGTACCCCGCGTCTGCACTTGCACTCGTACCCTGCGTCGCCCCGGGGTAGCCCGCACCCCCGCGTCTGCACTTGCGTTTGTACCCTGCGTCTGCACTTGCACTTGTACCCCGCATCTGCACTTGCGCTTGCACCCCGCGTCTGCACTTGCACTTGCACCCCGCGTCTGCACTTGCGCTCGTACCCCACGTCGCCCCGGGGTAGCCCGCACCCCCGCGTCTGCACTTGCGTTTGTACCCCGCGTCTGCACTTGCGCTTGTACCCCGCGTCTGCACTTGCGCTTGTACCCCGCGTCTACACTTGGGCTTGTACCCCGCGTCTGCACTTGCGCTTGTACCCCGCGTCTGCACTTGCCCTCGTACCCCGCGTCTGCACTTGCGCTCGTACCCCGCGTCTGCACTTGCGCTCGTACCCCGCATCTGCAGTTACGCTCCGCGTGTCTCATGGCTGCAAAGGAGTTAGACGTGAGTTTGTAGCAGGTATGCATGACTTACCGTCGCTCGTTGGTGTTCGGGGCGCACGAGGACCCCTCCCACAACAGTAGCCCCTTGCCGTTGTGGGCGGTCGAGAAGCGCCCATCCGGACCGGCGTTATACCCCTAAAAAGGGGTTGACGGGCGGCCTGGACCAACGAGGCTCTCCCTCGGAGTCGATCTTCCATCCCCTTCTTCATCTGGCAAACAGGTCCTTCGTACTCAGCGCCGAGGTGATGTGTTCAGGGGACAAGGATTGTCCGGAGTGAGGGCGCTGGAGCGGAGACTCCATCATGCTGCGACGATAAGCAAGCAAACGACTAGGTCGACCCATGGGAGCATTCTCAGGCCCGTGCTACTGGCTCACAGCCACAAATGAGCGAGATCGGGTTATGGCCGAGAGGGAGATCTACACTCAGAGATTAAGGGGAGAAGAATGTCGAAGCCAATCTTTGTGATTATATTCATAACATGTGGGTAGCCGGGCTTCACCCGGGGTTCACCCGGTGTACGGTGGGCTTCACCCTGGACTTGGCGGTGCAGCAGGAGGCGAGACATCCCGGGGTAGCCGGGCTTTACCCGGGGTTCACCGGGGTACGGCGGGCTTGACCCGGGACTTGGTGGCGCAGCAGGCGGCGAGACATCCCGGGGTAGCCAGGCTTCATCTGGGGTTCACCGGGGTACGGCGGGCTTCACCCAGGACTTGGTGGCCCGGCAGCGGCGGGATATCCCGGGGTAGCCGGGCTTCACCGGGGGTTCACCCGGGGTACGGCGGGCTTCACACGGGACTTGGCGGCGCGGCATCGGCAAGACATCCCGGGGTTCACCGGGGTACACCCGGGGTTTACCTGTGATACGGCGGGTTTGGTGCGGCAGGCGGCGAGACATCGCACCGCGGCTTCGCGGTGCAGCGGCCGGAGCAAGTACGAGAGTCCGGGCTTCACGGCGCTGTGGTTGGTCCGGGCTTCACGCGCGCCGGGGTTGGTCCGGACTTCACGCGCGCTGGGGTTGGAAGCGAGGTCCGGAGTCGGGGGTTGTAGCGGCCGGAGTGGGGGAGGCGACGGCGGAGTCTGGAGTTGCCGGCTAAGAGGGCACGCTGTGGGCGGAGACCCGGGGTTCGGAGGCGCCGTTCGGAGTAGCTTCTTGACAGAGCGAGCGCTCCGCGACCAAAGCCCCGGGATCCGGAGGGTGCGTCTAGAGTCGGGGGATTCCGGAGTAGCGGGCGTGGCGGTGCCGCAGCTGGAGTAGCCGAGATCGGAGCCCAGGCGGGTGCGCGTGCTGCGGCCGGAGTCGGGGGCGAAGCTCGGGGCAGCAGCCGGAGTTGGAGGCGGTGCCCGGGGTAGCGTCCGGAGCAAGGGCGCTGCAGCCGGAGTTGGGGGCGGAGCCCAGGGCGTTGCGGCCGGAGTCGGGGGCGGAGCCCGGGGTAGCGGCCGGAGTTGGAGGCAGTGCTCGGGGTAGCGGCCGGAGTTGGAGGCAGCGGAGTCCGGGGTAGCGGCCGACTCCGCTCGTTCCGGAGTAAGGCAAGGCCCGGAGTTCAAGCGGCCACACCCGGAGTAAGGGCCGTTGCGCCCGCCTGCTGAGGTTGTGGAGGCCGCCACCATCTCGCTGCATGGGGAGCCGGAACTCAACGGAGTTCGTCCAGGGCTCAGCGGGGCTCACCCAGGACATGGCGGTGTTCGCCCGGGGCTCGACTGAGTTCGTCCGGGGCTCAGCGGTGTTCTTTCGGGCTTCGTCTGAGATCCACGCGCGGTAGGGGCGGAGTCCGGGCTTCACGCACATGCAGCCGGGGTTGGCCCGGGCTTCGTCCGGGGTTCGCGCGTGTCTCAGCCGAGGTTTGCAGCCGGGGTTACCTGGGGTAGCCCGGGCTACAATCCAGCAAAGATCGCTGTAGCCCGTTGGTTGGAGCAGCGGGATGTGTAGGCGGAGGTCACGAGATCAAATCCCGATGGTAGCATTTTTTGCTGGATTGTTTGGCGGCCGGGGCTTGCTATCCTTGCTGGTCCGGAATGGGCATTCCCGTGGCGTCCAGAGGTCGTATGAGACGCGCACCCGGAGTACGCGTGGGATACATCCGGAACATGCGCGCGGGAGGTGCATCCGGAGTGTACGTAACCTGCGCTCCGGAGCGTACGTAACCTGCGTCCGGGGTACGCATGATACGCACCCAGAGTACACATATGCACTGCTCGGAACGGTTTTCACTGCGTCTAGAATCCGGAGCCCATCCATTGTTCGATGTACCCGCAGCACCTTCGGGGCAAGGGATGCACCCGGGGTTCACGAGCGGTCCGTGTGTCATCCGGAGTGAGCGCGACGAGCATGAGGCGCACGTGCATCGAGGAAGGTGCACTACCCCGGTCTACGCATGCTACCTCCAGGGTGGGCATGCCGCGCGTCGAGGAGCAGGCATACGTGCGGTGCTGCACCCCGGGCTAAGTCAGCGTGCACGTAGAGCCCATGGCTTCCCGGGGCACACATATCCAGAGTAGAGCTACGTGTCTGGAGCAGGTGCGAGCCCTGGTGGGCGACGCGTCCAGTGTAGATGCTAGCCCGAAGTGGGCTTGAGCGGAGACGCGCGCATTTACCCACGGCCACGACACATCTGGAGCACGAGCGGGCGCGTCCGGAGCCGATGCTGAGTCCAGAGTTCAGCCGAGCCTGGGGAAGGGACAGCCGAGGTGGCAGCTCGTTTGAAGCGGCGAGTCGTGCCCGGAGTACGGCAAGCCTGGAGTAGATATTTAGAGGCTTTCGTGACATTCAACGGCACTGGGAGAGTGCAGCGAACCCAGAGCATGAACTCATCGAGTCTAGGGCGCGGGCACAGCATGTCTGGGGCTCGCGCGCGTTCGGTCCGAAGTCCCCGAACTCTCGTTCTGAAGTACGAGAACGTCGGGTCTAGAGTAGACTATCAGGGGCTTCCGTGGCGTTCACCAATGCGGAGCATGGCGAACCCGGGACATGAACAGATCGGGTCTGGGGCATCAGCACAGTGCATCCGGAGCTCCAGCGGGCTCGGTCCAGAGCAGAGGAGGCAGGTCCGGAGTAGCACAGATTATGCATAATGACTACTTATAAAACGGTGCGCTCTTGAAGACGTAAACCCACAACCTCATGTGGTATAAGAGATGCTCCACAAATTCTGAGGAAACTTCGTGTCGGCCGGAAGCAGAGGGCAAGCGCCATCGCGGGATGTTACCACACAAGCATCTGCGGTGGTGTTGGCTTCCGGGAGTGTGTATGTTGCTTCGCATCAGACTGGAGCAGAGTGTGCGCACCGTCTAGGCGTGTTGCCACGCAAGTGTTCGCGGCAGTGTTGGCTTTCAGGGGCATAGTATGTTACTTTGTGTAAGCCCGGAGCAAATGACGCTTGCCGACGCGGAATGTTACCATGCGAGCGTCCATGGCATTGTTGGCTCCCGGGGGATGGTTCTTTGCATCCGCCCAAAGCGAAAGGCATGCGTGCCGTCGCCTAGAGTTCACGCATGCCCGAGGTACTCCGTGCAGTGCATTCAGTGTACGCTAACTCCATTCGAAGTCTGGGTTTCGTCACCGCGTGCGTACGAGGTACTCTACTTGAGGCGTTCGGAGTATGTCACCTCCGTCCGAAAGGCAGGGGACCGATGTCCGCGTGTCTGAGGTACTCCGCACGAGGCATCCAGAGTTCGACACGTGTAGAATACGCCGCCTCCGTCCGATGTTTGGGTTTCACCCCCCATGCGTCCGGAGTATGTTGCCCCCGTCCAGTGTATGGAGGACTGCTATCCACGCGCCCGAGGTACCCCACAATGCGTCTGGAGTTCGACGCGTGTGGAGTATGCCTCCTCCGTCATAAGTACAGAGGGCTTCTGCCCGCTCGTCCAACGTACTTCGTGCAACGCGTCCGGAGTTCGACACGTGCGGAGTATGCTGCCTCCATCCGAAGTCTGGGTTTCCTTACCACGCGCGTATGAGGTACTCCATGTGAGGCGTTCAGAGTACTCCAGCTCCATCTGGGGTGCGGGGGACCATTGTCCACACGTCCGAGGTAATCCACGCGAGGCGTCTGGAGTTGGACATGTGTGGAATACATTGCCTCTGGTTGAAGTCTGGGTTTTGCCCCCGCGCATGTACGAGGTCGGAGTTCGCGCGAGGTGTTTGGAGTATGTCGCCTCCATCCAGAGTGTGGATGACTGCTGCCCGCACATCCGAGGTACTCCACACGACGCGTCAAGAGTACCCCGCCGCTGTCCAAAGTACGGAGGACTGTTGTCCACGCGTCCGACGTATGCGTCTGGACTCTCGAGTTTGACTCGTGCAGAGTTCGCCTCCTCCGGTGCACCCCTTGTCAGCGCCACTCGTTCGGAGCCCCGTGGTCCTCATCTCATGTTATACTGGAGATGTTCCCACCAAGTGATTATGAGGAAGGTGTCAATTTCTTCATTGTGATTATTGGAGGTAAAGAGACAACACCGGACAATGCACACGCTAACAACGGGGCTAGGTCTCAGAGCGTGCACCCAAACGATATATTCTCCAAAGCGCAAGGTCCTAAAGTGCCCGTGGGTGTGGCTGCTCAAAAGGCTAAGTCCCAATGTATGAGTACTCTGTCGGAAGTGGGCGCACGCAGGCACATGGACGGCAATGCCGGAGGTGTAAGCGCGTGTGGATCTGACCGTAAGAACGGCTAAGTTCACAAGCACGTTAGCCTTTGGGGTTGCCTGGTGCAATTTTGCATCTTCACAAAGCGTTGGTGCGTGCACGCGCACGTGTTGTCGTGGGATGTTGCCACATGACCATACATGGTGGTCGTCTACTCTTCTCACAATGTGGCAGAAATTATGCTTCGCTTGCATTCACTGAGGATGTTTTCTTGCCACTTGTAACACCATCATCGAGCCCACTCAAATGGCCTTGTTGTGAACTAGTGTCAGGGTCGGAGCCCTCGCTCGAGCTTGTCGTTGCTTCTGCCTTCCGGGTGTGATGGCGGTGACATGGAGCTTTGGGCTTTGGACGTCCTGTCATGTGTGGAGGAGTCGAGCAGCACATAGCAGAACCTCGCGAACAGGAGGCGAAGTGGCTCTGCATCATAGGGTGGAGTGCCGTGACGCGTGGTACTGAGAGTACGGAAAACGCTTTGCTTGATGGCAAGTCCCCCACATGCTAACGACCTATGTCGCGTGTATAGACGTAATTGATGTCAGCAACGTCCACCGCTTCCTTTCATGCGACTTCTCGATGAGGCCCCACGGAGTTCCTAAGATATTTACTTGCCGTCTAAGATTCGTATCATCGATGCTTATTATTTGTGACGATCTCCTATGAGAGTTATAAGTTTCCCTTTTTCACTTCTTGTCTCACCATAGCTTTCATCCCCCTTTGCTGGTTGCAGAGCTTTGCTTTGAGGTGTAAAGCATTGGCAAGGCCTATCGGCATCCAGCCCCTTGTATTGATGTCATATAAACTTCGTGTCCCGGTCAATCCCGCACCAGCGACGACGCGTCACCCCTCCACACATTTGCTCCGGAATCCTTTCGCCGCTGTCAACAACGAGGGTCATCGTAATATCATAGCTCGTATATCACATTTTTTGCATGTAATGGAGCAGCAAAATGGTGCACCCTGCTCGTATAAGGTGTAGCGGTGAGGTGCACCATGCTCCCAACGGAAAAACTGAGCGACTGGAGAGCAGCGATAGCCACTATTGTTATTTGTGTGCTGCTCTGCACGGTGTTGAACTTGTAACAGACGATGCATTCAGCTTGTAATAAATTGTGGCGTTGCACGCTGTTTCCAGCAGCGGTCCGAGCGTTATATTATGTAATGGCAGCACGGGAGGCATTTGGCATCCATTAGAGGTGTTAGGCGTGTGCTGCTACGTATGTCGGACACGTGGGATATTGCTTTACTCGAGCTCGGAATGGCGGGGCGCCGAATTCGCCGCAGGAGGCACGGCGGGAGGTGCTGTGCCGACGGACGCCGTGGCGTGCCGCATGCGGGGGATCCAATGTCGTGGCATCGTGCAGCGTCGCCGAAGGCCGGACGAGTCCCGGGCTACACCGCGCGCCGCGCCGCCGAAGGCCAGACGAGTCCCGTGATACAACCTCGCGGCGTGACAAGCGCGCGGGATGCAACTTCGTCGCGGCATCGTGGCGTGCAGCACATGTGGATACAACTTCGCGGCGTGCCGTGCGCACGGGATATCACTTCGCAGCATGCCGTGCACGCGGGACACGTCTCCGCGGCGTGCCGCACGCGCGGCATCGCGGCGCGTGCGGGATACAAGCGGGATGCAACTTCATCGTGGCATCGTGGCGTGCAGCGCGTGCGGGATACAACTTCACGGTGTGCCATGTGCATGGGATGAAACGTCGCAGCGTGCTCGGCGTCCAGGAGCGCATGTCATTCAAACATTGCACGCCGGAGGGGGCATTGAGCGAGGAAGGACTCTCCCTGATGACGCACTATCCTTGCTTGCAATGGTCGCGAGCTGTCTGCGCGACACTCTGTTGCCCGAGATGCCATAATGCTAGTTCTCATGTCTACTCTTCGTATGTAATAGTGTAGCGGGACGATATACCTTGCTTGTAATAGGGTGTAGCGGCGTGATGCGCTATGCTCCCAACGAAAAAACCGAGTGACTAGCTATGCGACTAGTCGCTGTTTAAGGTGTAATAAACTGAAATGATGCGATGGCATGATTATAGGGGGAACCATCGACGTGTGTCACGGGGCGATACACGGTAGAGGCGGATGTCTTGCAAACTTGCTGTAGCGTCATGGGGCTTCCAGGCTTGAGGAATGTAACCTCGCGCCATCACGGAGCAGGGGGTTAAAGGCTTCCGAGCCCGCAGGATGTGACATCATGATATGTCGGAGCAACGGGCACGTGCTGCGGTGGGATGTTACCACATGGGCGGACGCGGCAGTAGGGGCTTCTGGACTCGCGGGATGTACTTCGCGGTCTGCCGAAGCTGAGAGGTGCACACCGCGGCGGGATGTTACCACGCGGGCGGACGCGGCGTTAAGGGCTTCCGGGCTCGCGGGATGTTACGTCGCAGTATGCCGGAGTGAGGGGCACGCGCCGCGGCGGGATGTTACCATGCAGGCGGACGTGGCGTTAAGGCTGCCGGGCTCGCAGGATGTTACGTGGCAGTATGCCGGAGCGAAGGGCACGCGCCGCGGCGAGATGTTACCACGTGTGCGGATGCGGCGTTAAGGCTACCGGGCTCACGGGATGTTACATCGCGGTCTGCCGGAGCGACGGGCACGCGCCGCGGCGGGATGTTACCACGCAGGCGGACGCGGTGTTAAGGCTGCCGGGCTCGCGGGATGTTACGTCGCGATATGCCGGAGCGAGGGCCACGCGCCGCGGTGGGATGTTACCATGCGTGTGGACGCAGCGGTGAGGGCTGCCGGGCTCGCGGGATGTTACGTCGTGGTATGCCGGAGCGGGGGGCACGCGCCGCGGCGGGATGTTACCACGCAGGCGGACGTGGCGTTAAGGCTACCGGGCTCGCGGGATGTTACGTCGCGGTATGCCGGAGCAAGGGGCACGCCCCGCGGCGGGATGTTACCACGCAGGTGGACGTGGCGTTAAGGCTGCCGGGCTCGCGGGATGTTACGTCGCGGTATGCCGGAGCAAGGGGCACGCGCCGCGGTGGGATGTTACCACGCGTGCGGACGCGGTGGTGAGGGCTACCGGGCTCGCAGGATGTTACGTCGCGGTATGCCGGAGCGGGGGGCACGCGCCGCGGTGGGATGTTACCACGCGTGCGAACACGGCGGTGAGGGCTGGCGGGCTCGCGGGATGTTACGTCGCGGTATGTCGGAGCGGGGGGCACGCGCCGCGGCGGGATGTTACCAAGCAGGCGGACGCGGCGTTAAGGCTGCCGGGCTCGCGGGATGTTACGTCGCGGTATGCCGGAGCAAGGGGCACGCGCCGCGGTGGGATGTTACCACGCAGGCGGACGCGGAGTTAAGGCTGCCGGGCTCGCGGGATGTTACGTCGCGGGATGCCGGAGCGAGGGGCACACGTCGCGGCGGGATGTTACACCCGGGCTTCATCCGGGGTACACCGGGCTTCGGAGCAGATCGACACGGCGCGGCCTGGGGTTCATCCGGGGTACACCCGGGCTTCGGAGTAGTTCGATGCGGCGTGGCCTGGGGTTCGTCCGGGGTACACTCGGGCTTCGGAAGAGATCGACGCGGCGCGGCCTGGGGTTCGTCTGGGGTACACCCGGGCTTCGGAGCAGATCGACGCGGCGCGCGGTCCGGGGTTCGCCCGGGATACACCCGGGCTTCGGAGCAAATCGACGCGGCGCGTGGTCCGGGGTGCATCCGGGGTACACCCGGGCTTCGGAGCAGATCAATGCGGCGCGCGGTCCAGGGTTCGCCCGGGATACACCCGGGCTTCGGAGCAGCCCGGGGTTCGTCCGGGGTGGGTCTGGGCGACCGTCAACGACGCCCGAGGGACCCCCGGCGCTTACCGCGGAGCGAGTGGCCATTCTCCGGGGTGCCACTGGCAGAGCCCCTTGCGCGGTGTTGGCCCCGACAGTGCCCTCCGTAGGGGTGACCTGCGGGGCGGGTTCCACGCGTGCCCAAGTCTCGCCCAGCTCGGGCGCGCGCGCGCCTGGGTTCTCGCGGACGCAGCTCTCACTGCTGAGCCACCCGCGGGCTTCCCCTTGGTGCTTCTCTTCGCCTTCGGCGGCATGATCTCACTGCGCTCGCTGCTGCGTTGCACGTGACTTCTCGCCTGCGATCCCCACGGTCGGCGCCAACTGTCGTCGACTACGCGGTCGGGCAGTGAACTTGAGGCACCCCCAGTTGAGTGCTAGGTCACCCGGGTGTGCGCAGGGGATAGCGGAACGGAGCGAGCAGCAACAAGCAAACACTTAGAGAAAATTTGGGCGAGTCAAGAAGTGAGTGTCACTTGTATTCCGTACCACCAACCTGGGGGTGCTCCCCTATTTATAGGCCTCGGGAGCACATGGCCGGATTACAATTCTGCCCCTAGGCAGGTTACGGTCTTACCCCCGGTCCGCCGTACGGACAAGGGCACGCAGGTCATTCGCACGCCACCCGCGGAAGCATATACCCTAGCATCAACGTGACGTACGGTACGACACGCCGTACGATACGTCACATGGTGGGGTCCTACCCCGGGGTCGCTCGTACCCCGCGTCTGCACTTGCACTTGCACCCCGCATCTGCACTTGCGCTTGCACCCCGCGTCTGCACTTGCGCTCGTACCCCGCGTCTGCACTTGCACTCGTACCCCGCGTCGCCCCGGGGTAGCCCGCACCCCCGCGTCTGCACTTGCGCTTGTACCCTGCGTCTGCACTTGCGCTTGTACCCCGCGTCTACACTTGCGCTTGTACCCCGCGTCTGCACTTGCGCTTGTACCCCGTTTCTGCACTTGCGCTTGTACCCCGCGTCTGCACTTGCGCTTGTACCCCGCGTCTGCACTTGCGCTCGTACCCCGCATCTGCAGTTGCGCTCCACGTGTCTCATGGCTGCAAATGAGTTAGACGTGAGTTTGTAGCAGGTATGCATGACTTACCGTCGCTCGTTGGTGTTCGGGGCGCACGGGGACCCCTCCCACAACAAACGCATTTTCGAGACCCTTGCATGCGTGAGTGCATAGAGCCAATAAACAAGGATCACCTATTGCCTTCTTCACTTGACTCATAAACCAAGTCCTATTTGATGTTAGGGACCTATGAGGTAGAAGGAAAAAGAAGGGCATCTAGGAGGAAACTAGGGGTATAAGGGTCACTCCTAGAGGATCTAAGTTGTGTTAGAATTTAAACATAGTTTAATATTAGTCTTGGGACAAATCCTCAATGTGATGTAAAAAAGTGTAAATCCTCGATGTCACCTCGGGTAAATGGCTGCACTCACTACATTTGATTGTAATTTGCCCAATTATAATGTAAAACCGTGCTTTCATCCAAAAACAATACGGTATCATCGTTTAAAAAGAAATTACGAGTCTTCCTTCCTGATAATCACTGAAGCGTGTACTGTGTGCCAGCAAATAAACACAAGCATATCCCCACAAAATAACATGACTTTTATAGTGTGCTTAGGAAATGGAAAGTTCCGATAACATATATACACTTTCATGTTCGTCACGAATGGCAATCTAATGCAATGTCTCACAACCAATTTTATGATAACTTATGGCAATATTTCTAGCTGGTTCGACTGTTTTATAAATATAATGTGAACTTACGTTTCTTAGGTATCTCAAGTCTCAACTACTTATACATAGATCTAAATCTATCTACCGCATGTATAGCAATAAAATAGATACAGCCACTCAAACCCATTGTTTTCCGGCAGCAGTAAATATATAAGACCCACAAGTGTTTTTTTCTCACTGGTCTCACCGGTCAATCCTATTATAACTCCTTTTTTCTCGTCCTCGTCATTTAATTCGCGTGTAGAAAATATAAACTATTCGTAATTCAGTGGTGGAGCTTTAGGGGCCAAGGCCTGGCCTCTCCAATATTGTATAATTTTGCATACAACTAGTAAGCGTGTACGTACAATGCACGTCTTCATTAGTAAAAATTATAATTATAAGATATTTAAATCAAGATGTTCATAGTACAATTTCACCAAGTTTTGTAAAAGACAATAGTAATCAAGCACACACAATGCAATCATATTGCTCAATGTTTACCACGCTAAATATGAACTTATTTCTAAATTATAAAGTTGTATCTACTCTAATATAATCCAAAAAACTTTTGGAATTATCTTCGGATGAACATATTTGTTTGAAAATAGTACACGGACAAATATTTTCAGCCACCGTTAAGATAAAGCTTACATAATGCCATATTTTTTTAATCGTCCCCAATAATTCTAAGTCCAGCCAGATTAATAGCATTTTCCAAACTTGTTTGATTCTTTTCCACGTAATGTCCGAAAAACCTATAGTGCTCCTTAGTTAAACACACGTCTCAACTAACTATAACTAAAAAATTATAAACTATATTAATCATAGTATAATTTCATTAGAATTTTAACTATGGTTAAATTACATCAATATAAAACACTTTTATAAAAAATTATAAGATATTTATTTTGGTCTTCATGTTTTATAGTAAACGTACACGTGCAATGCACGTCTCGATTGATAGTATAAACTGTAGTGCTGATAGTATAAACTGTAGTGCTGATAGTATAATTTAACTAATTTTTATTTTTGAAAATAGTAATTAAGTACACGTGCAAAGTATATTTTTCTATTTTCTAGAAACATAGCACAAAATATTACACGTGTTAGCGTTCTCTCACTCCTCATTCCACTCCCTCACTCCTCACCTGACTTTCCCCGTTCCCCTTACCCTTCTAGTAGCCGACGACCGCCGTTCCCCTATTCCAACCTAAAGCCATCCAATCCCCCTTCGGCGGCAAGGAGGGGACCCCCTCGGAGCTCCTGCCCGGCACCGACAGCATGTGGTGCACGTTGCTCCCACCCGATGCCAAGCGGACGCACGAGGCGTCTCCCACGGGCGCGACCGGCATCAACTCCCCGGCCGTAGCGGTGGTCCGCGGGTACTGCATCAATGGAGGTCGAGTCTCGCCCTGCCACCACGGCCAGTGACAAGCTCCGGCATCTCCTCACCGCCACCACGCGCCTCGCCGGGATCTCCACCGCCGGCAACCCCCGCTGCCCCATCGCCCTCCTCGCCGTGACCTGCAGGTACCTTCCTCCCGCGTCTCCCTAGCCCCAGGCCCCGAGCAAAGGCAAAGCCACCATCGCACCACCCCTCTCAATCCACGGATTTTTCCCTTCCACGCCTCCTCAAATCTGCTGGTTTGGAAGGGTAGGAGGGGAGCTGGAGCCTAGAGGTGTCTCGGCGTGTAGGGTTGGGGCCTCGTGCTGTTGGGGGCAGAGGAGGAGAGGAGGGGATGGGCATGAGGATTCACAAGCTGGGGAAGGTGACTGGATGCTGGTAGAGGAGGAGGAGTAGGAGGCCAGGGCCGGCGGCGAGGTCGTACAGCTGAGGACGAAGCGCGTGCTCATCGGCGTCGGTGCCAGGGTGCTGTTTTACCCGACGCTTCTCTGCAACGTGTTGCGCAAACCGATTCGAGGCGGAGTTCCGGTGGTGGGATCATGTCAACCAGGTGGTGATCCTGCCTTGCATATTATTCTAAGTGCATGCGTATTATTCCAAGTGCGAATTTAGACCAGGATGATCCGTGATGTAGTTCATTTAGTTTTACAGTTACCACCATCTCCTTTACATTTGCTCCTCTGCATCTAAGGAATGGCTATTTGCTTCTGGTTTAAGGTATCTGAGCATTGTAAAATCCAATTTGGATTCTTATTTGTGAGATGTATTGATTACGCAAGATAAATGTGAATGTGTTGATATACCTCTTCTTTTGTTGCCAGGGAAAAAGTGCTATAATGGAATGCGAATGTCTTGATATATTAGGTGATGTACTTCATAGATTTGGCAACCTAATCACAGAAGATCATGATTATATTATATTGCACTTGTGTCTCAGCTGAGCTCCAGTCAAGCCAGCGTCAGAAAAAAGTCTGTTTCTTGCATTGGTAAGTACTCACGCCTGAATGCATTTTATAGTTCTTTTGATTTTCATTGGTTGCAAACAATTATTTGATGATATTTATTTATAATGGCTAACGTGTCACTATTTTTCACAATCACTTTCTCCATGTTTGTCAGATGATCTATTAGCCAAGGCAACTTTGTAGGTTATCCAATTGCTGAAAAATAGAACTGCAAAGTCTGAATTAACCCGAACAAATATCTAGATGATTGATGCTCTGAGGTATATGCTTCAGCCTTTAAACTGTGCATGCAAGCCTTGATAGGTATTTAAGGAGCAAAATATGCTAATTTGTTCATAATAGTTTGTATGAGCTTCAAATTTAGCTAGTAAAAACATTCATAAAATATTTAGAAAAAGTTGAATATGTCTGGACAATACATATAGGGCAAATTATCTTGAGATGAAGGAATGGCTATTTGCTTCTGGTTTAAGGTTTCGCAGCATTGTAAAATCCATTTTGTATTCTTAATTGTCAAATGCAGAGATTACGCAAATGCAGTATGCTCAACTGTGACTACCTGCATTGTGAAATTGACTATGAAACTCTAATGAGACATTTGCCAAATTTGAGCGTACCTGCCATTATGAGAAAAATGGCAAGAATACATACGGAACCCAGAAGTCTGAGTTCAGCGGCTAACCCAGAAGATCTTTACTCCTTTTCTAAATAGATCACATATTTTTACTCCTTTTCTGATTTCTGAAACAGAGATGCTATTTCTGACATAGTCAAATCATATTGAGAAGCATCTTAATTAGCTTGAGCACTTGCTTCTCCCATGAACCCTCTAGAATATACCTATAGGATAAACTTCACAAATTTCAGTTGCACCAATATTCCCTGCATTAACTTCCAAATTTTAAATTGCAACACACGTCTGAACCAATGCATGTGGAATTTGCATAAGTACAAAAGTGTATAGTAATATTGCTTAATATTACAAGTTAACATTTATTTGAATCCAAAAACAGCTAATTATCTCTTTCTAGAGCATCTATTTCCTTAATCGCTTAAGAAAATCTCGTTCCACGTGAGGGATGTTGTCTTCAGATTTGTTCCCATTGTACTTCAATAAATGTATCAAAAACTGCTTCCTCAATTTGTAACCATCCTGCATGTGCATTGTATGTCATGGGCATGAAGTGTTTAGGCACAAAGTGTGTAGAGATGTGCACACAAGAATGCTCACCTTGCAAACTGCTGGTTCTAGTGCTTCACCATTCCACGAGCGCATGAAATTGAGAATGAAATAACCGGACAAGGCACTGTACATATATGAATTGTTACCTTGTGTGTTAGATAAATAAAATAAAGTTGTAACGCGGTTCAAACCAAGTTACCCGTTTGGGTTTGTCAGAGCACCAACCGTCAATTTGCGATGCCATATATAAATATCGTCGTTCCACTCAGGGTTTGCTACTTCAAAGGCAAGCTTAAGGTTAAAGGCAATTTTTGAATTTTAAATATATACCTCATGACTGGAGTGTCTTTAAACTGAGCTGGTATAGGAAGCGAGTCCAATATAGAGATAGTTCTCGCATCCTGGTCTAAGATGAACAACATGTACTACCCGAGAAAAGCATATGGCAATAAAATCTGCATACGGTAGGTTTTAGGAATACGTAAATCACGACACCAACAGATGAAGGAACCAATCTTACCAGCTTGCACTTAGAGATATTGTAGTCCATTTCGGGCCAGCTATTAAACAATTGTGCCAGCCGTTGAACATCAAGCCTTCCACGATGCCTCGGGTCTCGTGCAAAGTCGGACACCATCTAAGAAGATAGAAAGAAGATTTAGAAATATGATGTAAAGAGTGATTATATGATCGTAATTACTTACGCAAAACATTAGGTCCATGTAGTGAACTTGGGTATCTCTCAACATATGAAGCTCATCGCATGCGAGTATCCATACGGCCATGTTGAAACAATCGCTGTCCCTAGATTGGTCCATCTTCAGTATGTCCTGTAATTTTTTGAGATTTAAGCTAATTGGTTATGGTTTAGAGCTTAACACCCATTCCTTCCTGTCAAACAAGTAGTTGCGTTAAGTACAATGACATAAGAATGACCTATATGAACGCTACATAGTTTTTTTTCAAACAACCATCACTTACTCCAAAGACTCAGCATCATTAATCATCATGATATATATATGCAAAGTTCGTCTAGTAATTGACTGTTTGTCAGCATAATACGAGGGGAAATGACACATGATGATGGGTGTTCTTCGGTTTCCTCGAATAAATTTGGTCGTTTTGTTCTCTTTGGAGGACTTTGCAAAGTCACAACATCTTCGCAGATTTCTCCTATGCTTTCGGTACGTTCGTACTTTTGACTTCTTTTGATCTTGTTCAGCTCCGAGTTGACCAAAATGACAGCTAATTTCTGTCTAAATTTTTTCATATCCTCCTGCAAAATAGTAATCACAAATAATTGTAAGAGAATAGTTTAACATACATAGTCTTCATGATCCTGAATGAAATATGTAATACCCACTTTACGATAAATAGGTATTTGCTCTGCATTCATGCATACATGGCATTATCATCACCCACACCTTATCTAAACCTAGTTGTATATCAACTTTACTTTATAGAATATGTTAATATCTCATCCTCGGTGGATAATTGTTGCAAGCACCAATCAATTTATTTGAAGTAATTCAACTAACAATGTCAAAACACCAATCAACTTATTTGAAGAAGTTGAATTGACAATATCGTTAATAAGGGTGGTAGACGTCATCGAACACTTCGGTGAATCCCTGTCCCTAACCCTAGAACCCTGAAGGAGCTGGAATTAGGTTTTCGACGATAGAACAATTTTATTGGATGCAAACCCTCCAAACTTCATAAATAGCTTCAAAATGGGAAACCCTAACCTCTGGCCAAATTCCAAAAATTTTGGAGAAAGTTAAACCCTAGCTGCTATCCGAACTCGAAATAAGTCCCAATTCAAACTTGTACACAAACATAGTTCAAATCTTATCCAAATCAGTTCAAACTCCTCCAGAATGTCTCAGATAATATCTTAGGGCTCCTGTAAAAATTTCATAAATTTTGGGATTGTTTTGACGCATAAAATGACAAAGGGGAGGGGTCTGCAAATAGGAAATTAAAAAGAAAAAGAAAATGAACAAACCCTAACCTAAGCGGGCCGAAACTCTCGGCCGGCCCACTCCGCGCAGCCCGCTCGACCCCGCCGCCCCGGAATGCGCCTCCCCCAACCCGCTTCCCGCCTCCCTTCTCCGCTCGCGCCCCGCACCCGAGCCGCCTTCCCCCGCTCCCCTGTCAGGCCCCGGGCCCTCCTGCCAAGTCCCGGCCGCCACGCCCCCATCGCCGGTAGGCCGAGAGGGGCGGTGCCCCGTGCCCCGGTCCGCTTCCGACAGCCCCGCGCCGCCCCATAAAAGCCCCGGTCCGCTCCCGACCGCTCCCTCCTCGCCTCCCCGCGTCAACCCTAACCCTAGACCGAAGCTCCCGTGCGCTCGAGCTTTTCCCTCCGCCTTCGTTCCCGTCACCGGCAGCCTACTCCGACGAGCAATTGCCGTCTCCTCGGTCCCCCTCGCGTCCTCCTGCTGCTACCGCAAGCTCCCACTCCTCCTGGTCTAACTCCCCCACCTCTCCTTTGCGCAGATCTACCCCGGGGAAGCTCCAGCACCGGTGACCCGAGCTCCTCGCCGTTCATCGCCGTCCCCAACTCAACCCCGGCCGCTTCAGTCCTCCCCAAGCACGGAAACGACCCTAGGGTGAGCCTCCCATCCTCCCTGCCCCTTTTCCCGAGCTCCCTGTGCTACAGGGCGCCCTCCAGAGCAGCTCCGGCGAGGTTGCCACCGTCTCCCCAGTCGCCGGCCACCGGAGCCGAGGGAGAGAAGAGAGAGGAAGAGAGAGGGAGAAGAAAGGGTGGTCACATGGCGGTTTTTGATTGGGTCCGAGTTCCTGAGAGAATGACAGGTGGGGCCGGGCTGTGCTGAGTAGGATTAAGGTGCGAGAATAGGGGGTAGACCTCTCGGGTGAACCTAGCCGGGAGGGTCCAGTGCGCAGTGAGAGAGAGGAGATTGTCTGTGTACGCATAGCAATTAGGGTAGATTTGGGCAGATTTTATATAAAATTTCAAAAGCTCATATCTTTTAAACCATAGCTCCAAAATTGACAAATTTTATATGGTTGGAAAGCTGGTGAAATTCTCTACAATTTGGATGCATCAAAAGTTCATTTTGATTACATGCACAGTAGATTATCTAGGGTTTAATCAATTACTCCGGCTAGTTTCAAAACACGATAACTTATGATCCATGGCTCGGATTTTTACAAACTTTATACCGTTGAAAAGCTTAGGAAGTTTCCTACATTTTGACTGAAACAAAGGTTCATTTTGGATACATGCACAGCACCGTTCTTAGAGTTGTCTTTGTGCCATGTTACGACCCGTTAAAACCCTAGCTTTGTGAACTAGCTCCCTTCGTACGATTCCACGTACCTTAGTCTCCTATTACATAACTTAGCTTCATATTGACTCAATAAACCCACTCGTGCAATGTTTCATCACTAAAGACGCAACCCTAACTCCTCGGAGCATTTTAAATCGTCATGCATGCATTCTAGATATCACCTGGCTCCGATAACTTAATATGAACCCATGTAGATCATCACGACTCTTCGACACTCATTGCACATCCAGTCAAGCAAATTGCATCATCCATACATGCATACATGCTGGTCTCATTACCTTTTTCTTGTTTGTTTCCGGAATCGCGTCTTGCTCGAAACCAGAGTTGGAAGAAGAAGACCACCCGGCTTACGACCCCTCGCAAGAACAGGAACAACCCAAATCAGGCAAGCAGAGCTTGTTGCATTTTACTTTCCGTACTCTTGTGTATGCCCTCTTTTACGTGTGCTTATGTATTGATGTTTCGGTCGAATGTCGTATGGGTATGTTCCGGTTGGATGTCATATGGAATTACTTAAGCACACTAATAGCAGTAGGATGGGTCTCACGTCGAGGACATCTGCTGGCTCTTCAACCAAATCGTTAAGTGAGTTGTGAGAGCCGAGGGCGTGCACAATGGGTACGGTTGGTGCTAATTGCAGCATGAAGGCGACCCAGGAGCTCAAAGTTTTGTCGTCGTGCCAACCATATCTTCAGCGTGTCACCATCCCTTATCACACGGGGTCGTTAGCGAGAACCAACACTGAGGTGTAATGGGATAAGCATCCACGCCCCTTGGAGGTTCGCTACCTCCTTGCGGTTATGCACTCCTTATATCGGCAGGGGTTGAGTTCGTCGATAGCGGCCCGAGAGATTAAACCATAATATGTCTTTGATGGATTACTTCAGATTTTGATAATGTATCATTGCTGGATCAATTCGGATTGGATATATGGCTGCCCCCTTGGAGTTGAATTTGTTAAAATGGATCGGATTGAATTGGATATATGGCTGCCCCCTTGGAGTTGAATTTGTTAAAATGGATCGGATTGAATTGGATATATGGGCTGCCTCCCTTTGGATTTGGACTTAAGGCATTGGGTTTGTGGTGATTTATTCATGTCCTGTTGTTATCTGATTTAACTGGCTAATTACTTTATCCTTACTTTACCCTGATGATGTTGTGTTATTTATTTGTATATTGTTACTCTGAGAAGCATCATGTTTACTTGTTGCTAAACTAGCATGTGTAGGACATTTAATCAAGCACGATTAAGTCTTGCGAGTACTTTGTACTCACCTAGGTTAATCCTAGAGCTTGCAGGTGAGTCGGTGGTCGAAGATTATTTTGACGATGTTTGACCTTGGGTTTTTCCTCGGTAGTGTTCGATCTGTGGGATAGATGTAGCTTTTGGTCAGCGGTCATGGTGCCGCTGTGGGTCTCACCCTTTTAACTTCCGCTGTTGTTAAACTTCTCCGTACTCGGATATGTTTTCGGATATGACCGACTGATGTAATATGTTGTCCCATCGTGGACTGTTCTTAGTAATATCGTATTGTAGAGCTTTTGTGATGCTATCCGAGTTGTTAATTCAGGCTGCCCCTGCACAATGCGTGATTGATATGAAGTGTATGGGTATGCCGTGAAGAGTCGAAGCCGTACCTTGTTCTACTAAGTCGAGCAGGTGTTGGTTGAGTGACCCGCTGGCTGAGATGCTGTGCCGGCCAGGCAGGGTGTGGGCGTGTTCTACCGGGCTTTCGAGCGACCCACTAGCCTCCGAGCTAGGTTAGGGTGTGGGTGGAACTGCCGGGCTCCTCCGACCTTGTTTGTCGTGGTAGGATTCGGGAACGACTCTGAACCTTCACCGGGTCATGGAACCGTATGTGGTTCTGGGAAGATTGGTCGCTTCCGGCCGGCTCGCACGTGGCGGGTGTCGGATCGTTCTGCTTTGGTGCGTACGGCGCAGGTACCGTGCCACCGAGCTGACGAGTCCTTCGGTCCTTGGCGACTTCGCGTTCCCTTAATCATATGTAATTCCGGGTCCGTGACAAAATACCTGTGTAACACAGTCAGATAGAATATCTCCTGTCCAATATTCCATGTAGTTGACCATAAACAGCCCACATGACGAGCTACAATATTAAAAAATATATTAATGTAGACCTTTATTTAATTTAATCAATAGAAAGAAACAGTTTTAATAAATTGGTAGAATACATTATATAATTTAAATATAGAAAATTTCAGAACATAACAATTTTGAAATTCGTGTTAGACCTTGTGATAATGATGAATCTCTTTGTATCTTTCTCTTTTTAACACCAATGAGTTTTTATATAAGATCTATAATTTTATCTGCAGCTCAAGACCCTGAGGATATTGCCGATGAATATTACCAAAATCAAGTGGAAATGCTAGAGGGCTTCAATGAAATGATGCACTGATAGATCGTGGTTTTCTTCCTAGAATGTCCAAGGTCTGTTCTATAAACCTCATGCAGTAACATTTAGGAAGGCTACTTACATAGAAGTTAAGCAAATGGAACTTGTTTGACGGCAGTTCTGACTACCCTGAACACCAATTTATCTACTTGCAGGAAGAAAATTTCAGTGCATTTTTCATCTCTTTTAACTCTAAAGATGCTGCAATAGAGATCAACCTGTTGTTGAAACATATCAAGAGCACTATATCCATTTCTCAGCATTATTGCACAAAGGAAAATAGCCTTGGCAACTTTCAGTGGAAACATCTCCATTGCATAGGGATATACAAGCACCGCCAAAATCATGTCCAACCAAAATTGTAACGGACTCCGAAATCAGATATGATTAGGGGAACGGATCGTCGCCAAGGACCGAAGGACCAGTCGACCTGGTGGCACGGTACCTGCGCCGTACTCACCGAGGCGGAGTGATCCGACACCTGCCCAACGCAAGCCGGCCGGAAGCGACAAAACTTCCCAAAGCCACATAAGATTTCAAAATCCTGTGAAGACTTAGAACCGTTCTCAAATCCACTAGGCAGAATAGAAGCGGAGGAGCCCGGTGAGTCCACCCTCACCCTAACCTAGCCCGAAAGCTAGTGGGTCACCCAAGGCCCGGTGGAATACACCCACACCCTGCCTGGCCGGCATCGCATCTCAGCCAGCGGGTCACTCAACCGACAGCTACTCGACTCAGTGAAAGAAAGAACCGCTGTAATTCTTCACGGCATACCCAAGTACTTCATCACATACACGCATTGTACCTGGGCAGCTTTAGAAACAACTCGAATACCATCACAAAACTCTACATAAGAGGATTTAAAAGCATATAAGTTATCCATACCAAGGAAACATCCTAACTTCATTATTACATGACCTAAGGGTCATTTCAGCACACTTAAACTTCAAAAACAGCAGCGGAACTCCAATATAAACGTGGGAATGATTCACTAAAATCATTCCCCAAAAGCTATACAACCCTTCCGTAGACCAAGTTGGATAACCATGCAGTATTACTCAGTAGGAATTTCAGTTTCAGCATTGTAAAAGTCGTCGATACTAGGATCACCTGTAGGATTTGAATTCCCGAGTGAGTACTTTCGTACTCGCAAGTTGCATTTGCTTATTCCAAGTTAAACTTAAGCATATTGAACAATTAAATGACGGTAGAAGAAATACAATCTAATTTCAGCAAAAATAAGCTAAGGACTACCATCCCTAGCATCTGGTGCATGAATAACAAGATATTGAACCACCTAATCAAGCTCCAACCTGATTTTCCATCGAATTGAACATAATTCCAGATCTGAAGCTACACCAATAGCATCATATCACAATCATCAAATAGTTACCAACAAGTAACCATCACCAAGATTTGCATTAGAATTGAGCTACTACTCAATTTGTGACTCCAATCACAGCAAATCACCACAACCAAATTCCTTTTATATATTCCCTCTAAGACCTACTAGCCATTAGAGGGATTTCGGAACACCTATCCCAGATCAAGTTTAGTCGAGGGAGGTAACGACTATCACCTGCACCTCGAACGAAGGTACTTCGATACGGCCGAGGGTAATAGTTGGCCGACCATTACACTTCTCTAACTCGCATCGAACATACCTTCGCTGGCTCAAGGATTGACCACTATGGTAAGATCATGTGAGCTGCTACCCGTCAAGTCTTCCACGGGTCCGATCCCGTCACTCACAACTCTCCAGAGGGTTCAAGTTTTCGTTAAGGTGATTTAAATGACACATCCATGCCAAACACTCACATGAGCAACCTACTCATGCTAGTAGCCAAATATCACAGCCAACAATTGGAAGTATTCAAACTACACGACATAAATTGAACAAGCACGCATAAGAGTAACTGGAATTAATTCAACAAGCGTGCAAGCTTGCCTGACTGCTTGGGGAAATCCTCCTGCTGCTGATCACACCCAATAAAATCCTCAGTACTCGGCTCTAGCAAATGGAACACCGCAATAAAAGGAATAGAAAGAAGCAAATAAGAATGCTGAAGCAATTTGAAACTAATGATATGCACGCCATGCATCCTACATCATGTGGAAAGAGACTATGAGCTAATGCTATTAGTTTTATTTCATTTGGAGTTGTGGACACTTAGACATGGGGTTGGTTTGTGTTTGAAATTCCTAAAAGCTTATATTCAGAATTAAGGATGACACAAATGTATATATGTATTTAAGATGGTACATTTATGTGTTTATGTATATATTCTTATATGTATATACACATGTATATTTCAGCAAACACTAGCTATTTTCATGACGAATAGGCTTGCTCGGGGTATTTGAATTGAACTCAAGTGATCCACCTACGAATTGTCAAGTTTAGTTCAGGTTTAAAATTTCTTTTTGCATCTGTCTCAGCCAGGAATAAGACTTAAATCTCTTCATTAGCTACATAGGAGTGGGGATGGATAAGTGCGTATATACATACATGCTGATTAATCAATAGATTCACAGATTGCTGTTTAGCGACTCCTTTTCATTATCTCAATTGAAATGATTCATAAACAATAGGGATTAACTAATAAAGTTACTTGATTCCTTAGTCGAATAACTAATAGGGTTGTTATACTTAAACTCAATAAGGGATGCAATACTTGCTCAAAATTTTCAAATGGAATCTTTAGGATTAATATTTGATCTTGGTTCAGCTGACATACACTTGTGCTCATACCACTACTACTTTGTTGCCAACACATACACTAGAGTTGAATTTATCAAATGTTAGCACGGCCATTTGTACTAGTAAAGAATTGATCAATTCTTCTAATCGAGATGGTTACACTGGCCTCAACCGAATTCTTTGCTTCAGGATTTAGTTTAAACCACAATGTCTGCTAATCGAATGACTCTTTCAAATGCTAATTGGGATGCAAGGACAGGGTTATCAGGTATAATCTTTGCCCCTATAGTTATTTCAATTTGGCACTGAATACTGGGGCACAACCAGATTAGGAAGTAAGTAAACCTACCTATACATATATGCTGTTACTAACTCAATTATACATATCATACGGCAAGAACTGAACCTAATTCCATTGCCCATTTCATTAGTTAGCAACTAGTTGGTTAATGGCTTCCTTAAACTGAAGTGTTTGAAAGTTTTCAGTTAATTAGGTACACCAATCCTTAAGAGGACCAAGACTTGCTATCTACATTATGTGCAGAGGAGTAATTCAATTGAATCAATTTGATGTATAAGTTAATTGCTTGATCCCTGGATACACTAGTTGAGATGGTTGTAGAGGTTTACCGAAAACATGGACGCATAATGCTATTGAACATTGCTCCCTAATAACCAGTTTTCTTTTCCATTCCTAATACCTTAAACACTAATGCACTCAGTTATCAATTAGCTGGTTATAAGACTCAATAACCGAAGAGGGAAAGAGGTCCCAAACGAGATGCTGAGATTATCAGAGCTACCAACCAAAATGCATGCTAACTAAGCATCTTAGCAGGGGTTTCACTGGAGGCTTTGTGCCATTACTCAACAAATTTTCTTGAGGGAGATTGGTTAGTCGGGCTGCCAAATTAGAGTCCTCAAAGACAAGGTACAAGGGAGAGAACTTCCGGCCGGGAGGGACTCACCTGTAGGAAAGAAGCTAGGGCTACTCCGGTGAACTTGGGGATGAACTCGCAGACCGATGCAACAAGAACCACCGACGAACTCGGCCCTTGCCGGAGGCTTGAAGCGGGTACCGTGGCGAGGAACGACCGGCGCGTTGGGCGTAGCTTCCGGCGGTTACCTGGGAAGACCACGGCAATGGAGTGAGAGGGGGAAAGAGCCCGGCGCTTGGCAAAAAGGTGCTGAGACTTGACGCCGGTCTACTCGTCGGAGATAGCTGAGAACGACAATGACCCGGCAATCGACGGAGGGCGGAGCAACCGGCGATGAGCCCGGGAGGCAGAAACCAGCGGGAAACAAGATAGAGCAGCTTTGGAGCGTCCGAGGAGAATACTCGGTTTGCATGGGGAGAAAGAGGAAATGGATTGCCGGTGGACGCGTGGCTACCAAACGTGGCATGATTTCTGCATTCGGACCCCACAAGCCAGAGATGGAGCGGCGCACAGGAGCAGGCGCCGGCGGTGAACTTCCCTGGGAGAAATTGGCAAGCACAAGGAGGGAAGAAAGAATGGGCCGAGCGGCCCAATGCCAGGAGAAACTCCCTTTTCTTTTCTTCCTTTACACCTTGGTTCATTTCTCGTATTTTCAGTTGATTTGTAAGCTCAAATGGTAGAGGAGCAACAATTCAAAAGCTTGAAATATTTGATTAAGCTCTATCAGATGCATGGCTCCCATAGGTTCTTAACAAATAAAGATTTACTTGCCTTCTTATTTTCAATTCTTGTGTTTTATTCTTTGAGTTTTCAAATGGTTTGCAATTCCAAATGCTAGAGAAACGATAATTCGAAAGATTTAAAATGTTTGTATAAGCTCCATCAGCTATATTGTTCCTTTAGATTCATATCAAGTAAGGTTTAGTTGCTTTTGGCTATAGCTTGATCTTGGGGCGATGAAGTTAACGACACTGTTAGAGTTTAAGGAATGCAAAGGAAATCTGTAGTTTATGTATAATCACTAAATTAGGTCGAATGTGAATCAAAATTGTTAGAAACCCTTGGTTCTTGCTCTCCTAAGGTTAATTGAACTCAACCCTAACGCAACGTTTTAACATTACAGTTTAGGGTTTTGATTTGAAATGCAAATGCCTAGTTGTATGCAGGAGATGAAAATTGGTTTTTATAAACTGATCAAAGATTAACTTCAAACAGATCTAGTTATTTACAGCTGGATCTTTACAAAAATCACCTGTGTAGTGACAAAGATATCAAAAACTTATACTACTTGGGGAAAGAAAGATGTTGTGCATAACAAGAATCACATATAACAGGGACAATGATGTACACTTGAAGTCAACAGTAAAAATTTCTTCAAATTTTTCCTCTGATGCTTTAAAATATTAGTACCAGCGCCACAGAAAAAATTCCAAAGTACTAAGAAATTTGAAGCCGGTGTATCAGAGAGCACACAAATTATTCTGCCAATCATAAGATTGCGTATCCTTCATAAAATAAGATTTGGACTCACCTTTAGTGGCGTGCTATAACCCAGCTACTTAAGTCACTTGGTAATAATACTATGGCATGCTCAGGCTTCAAACCGTGATGATTAGATCGACTTAGTTGATGCTCAGGATCTGAATCATAACTAGGGGACTAATTATCTAAGTATCAATTAACATGATCCCTATTATGATTGTGATCTCCAGAACAATTTTACAAAATCTGTCCCTTATAAATTGGTTCTCTGAACACTGAAAACATACAGTACCTTTGATTATGGTTGCTGCTTGTACAGGTTGAACGCACAATTTACCTCGTAAAAGTACCTCCTTCCAGGCTCCAGGTTGAACGCAACATCAGCAAAGATATCCACTATCAGACCAGACAATCTGCATTTCAAAACCAGTGAATAGAAATTTGATAATTGCACTATTATGGAAATTGCATGAAGTCAAGAATTTTTAAGTTGGAGGAAATCTAATAAAACATTTTCGCATTCCTTGAAACAAGTTTCCTGCCTTTATTTTTGCTCCAAGTTGATCCTGTTCTCTAAGTCAGTCAAAGCTCCTTTGAGAGATCATGTCCGTTCCCTCATCATAGGTGATACCATAACTGCACTTGTATTTGTCAAGTTGTACAAATATCGTGTCACGGACCCGGAATTGCATATGATTAGGGGAACGCGAAGTCGCCAAGGACCGAAGGACTCGTCCACCCGGTGGCACGGTACCTGCGCCGTACGCACCAAGGTAGAACGATCCGACACCCGCCAGATGCGAGCCGGCCGGAAGCGACCAATCTTCCCAAAATCACATACGATTCCATAATCCGGTGAAAAGTCTGAGTCGTTCCCGAATCCTACCACGGCAAGCAAGGTCGGAGGAGCCCGGCAATTCTACCCACACCCTAACCTAGCTCGGAAGCTAGTGGGTCGCTCGAAAGCCCGGTAGAACGCCCACACCCTGCCTGGCCGGCACAGCATCTCAGCCAGCGGGTCACTCAACCAACTCCTGCCCGACTTAGTAGAAAATGGTACGGCCTCGATCTTTCACGGCATACCCATACACTTCATACCATTCACGCATTGTGCAGGGGCAGCCTGGATTAACAACTCGGATATCGTCACAAAGCTCTACATTACGATATTAATAATAACAGTCCACGATGGGACAACATCTTACATCAGTCGGTTAACACCGGAAACATATCCGAGTACGGAGAAACTTAACAACAGCGGAAGCAAAACAATAGTCCCACAGCGACATAGTGATCGCTGAACAAAACACTAACTATCCCATGCATCGAACACAACCGAGGAGACCAGACACGTCAAACATCGTCGAAAAACTCTTCGACCACCGGCTCACCTGCAAGCTCCAGGGATAACCTGGGTGAGTACGAATGTACTCGCAAGACTTATCCGTGCTTGATTAAATGTCCTACTCATACTAGTGCAACAACAATTAAACATGAATGCTTCTCAGAGTAACAATATACTTAATTATGAAAACAAAGCATAATTAACATGGAGGGAGGACAACTAGTCAATATACTACTCAGGCAACCAACCAATCAACTTCCATTACTAACACATTTACTTGCATCATTTTCAATCACTTAGGGTACAGCCCCTAGATTAATCCCAATCTCAGCCATCAACACCTAGTTCATTCAATCTCTCGGACCGCTCCGACGATACAACCACTAGCGATATTCGAGGGCATTATCCCTTGGAGGTTGCAAAGCTCCAAGCGGCCTTTACCATCCGACATACCCTAGCGTTGATCTCGGCAACGTCCACGTGGTGACAAGGGAAGTAGCCACGCTGGAGTTACCTCAAGGTTGGTATCGCGACAATACACCCATTCACCTAGTCGCACCAGGCTCCTCCAGTGATACCAACTTTATCCAGCTGACCCTTTTTCCTTCGGCTCTCACATCTCACCTTAGGTTCAAATATTTAGCTCATCAATTAATTTCAACCATCACTAGGCACACAATACAACACATCCTAACATGCTAGTTTAATCGAAATTAATGACAAGCTACGAACGATAATACAATCATCAACACATGAACGAAATAAGCAAGTACTGAACACAAAAAGGGGATGCAACAAGCTCTGCTTGCCTTCGTAGAACTGTTCTTGTTCTGGCGTCTGCTCGTGAGCCTGGAGGTCTCCTTCTTCGTAATCTAGTGCAAGCAAATTGGATATCGAAGATAAGCAACAGTGCAATCAATGAATCCAGCATGTATGCATGAGTGTTGATGTAAGGAATGTGTTTCTAATAATGTACCGATGTTGGATTAAATGGTTGTTTTAGACTTATATGCATGGCAAGATTCACGCGATTACGAATTAGGGTTTTAAAGGTGATTGTTCATGTGGAAATGGCATGTACATGTATTTGCATAACTTAGAAGTGTTCTGAACTACTTGACGAACGCTTTTGGAATTAGTCGATTCGGGGTTACGAGTAAGAAGTTATGCATCGTCGAGTTAGGGTTTTAACGGGGGTATGACGACAAATAGGGCTAACGATTGAAACTTATTGTGCATGTATACCTACTGATATGTCAGTGGTTCCATGTCGTAGGATACCTTATGAGGATTCCAGAACTACCAAGATCGTCGAAATCGGAGCTAGGGTCATAAACCTAGGGTTTATAGGCCCTCGACAACCCTAAACCTTCTACCCTAGATATCAGGACGTGCATGTGTTCAATTTCAAGTTTTGATTCAGCCATCTGGTAGAGAATCTCCTGAGCTTTCCATATATATAAAATTTTCCAAATTTGGATAAGTGGTTTGAAAGTTATGCATGTTTTAAGTTTCATTCAAAATCTGCCCTAAAATTTCGAAACCCTAAATGCTACGGACACCCGAAGGTTACACAGTTCGATCTGAAATTTCTAAACGCACCCGAAGGAGTACCCGGGAATCCCACCCCTTTATCCACGTCAGCTACCCGCGGGACCCATCTGTCATCCGGGGAATCACTCGGGAGCCAACCAGAATCGGACACCTGGCCTCACTTTCTCTCTCTCACCTCTCTTCCCTCTTCTCTCTCGGATCCGGCCGGAGGGAGCTCGGCTGCGGCGGCGCGCTCGCCGGCGCCTCACCGGAGTGGGCTACGGGACACAACCGGGCATGGGGAGTAGGGCAGCAGGGCCAGGGGCTTACCCTGGACTCGATTTGGTCCTCGGGGAGAACGGGGAGGGCCTGGAGCGGGCTGGCGACGAGGGACCGACGGCGGTTGCTCCGGTGACCGGCGACAGGGGGCTTCCGAGGCAAGGATCTGCAAGAAAAGGCAAGAGGGAGGTTAGGGGTGGAAGGAATGGGCTCGGGAAGGAGAAAGGAGGGGCGGAGGAGCACTGGAGCGGCGCTGGAGGCTCGTCGGAGTAGCCGCCGGTGCTGGAGAAGGTGGAGGTGGCGAGGGGGCTAGGGTTTTGGGGTCCCGACCGTGGAGAGAGCGAGGGGGAAAAGGAGCTGCGGTCGGGAAGGCTTTAAAGGGCGGCGGCGTGGCTCGGGAGGGGCTGTCGGAACAGGGCAGACCGCCCCGCTCGGCGATGGCCGGCGGCGACGTGGGCGCCCGGAGCCTGACGCGCGGGCCCGGGCGGCAGAGGAGCGGGAGGGGGAAAGCGGCATACGCGCGTGAGGCGTCTTCCAGAGAGGGAAGCGGGAAAACGGGGAAGAGGGAAGGCGCGGCGAGCGCTGGGCTGCGCGGGGTAGCGGGCCGAGCGAGCGGGCCGGCCCAGGTTTGGGCGGTTAGGGTTTTTCTTTTTATTTCTTATTTTCTATTTCCAGAGCTACCCCCTTTGTTATTTTATGTATCATTCCAACTCCAAATCGATTGAAATTTTTACAGGGGCCTCAAAATATTATTTGGGATCCACTGTAGGAGTTTGAATTAATTTGGGCAAGGTTTGACCTAGATTTGTATTCAAATTTGAATTAGGGCTTCATTTCGAACTCGCACTATTGCTAAGCCCTAGACATATCCAAATTTTCTGAAAATTGGCCAGGGGCTAGGGTTTCCATTATTGGTGATATTTATGGAATTTGGGAACTTTTCATCTATTGGAAAGCGCTCAATTCTTGAAACCCTAATTCTGGCACTTTTAGGGTTTGAAGCTGGGAACGAGGGACTCTTCGAGGATTCGATGACTTTCCCACTTTTATAAATGATATGGTTGTTGTAAATACTTCAAATAAGTTGATTGGGGTTTTGACATTGTTATTTGAAATACTTCAAATAAATTGATTGGTGTTTGCATAAATATCCACCGAGGATGAGATATTAACATATTCTATAAAGTAAAGTTGATATACAACTAAGTTTGAATAAGGTGTGGTTGATGGTAATGCCATGTATGCATGAATGCGGAGCAAATACCTATTTATCGTAAAGTGGGTATTACAAAACCTACCCCCCTTAAAAAGATCTCGACCCGAGATCGCTAACGGTCGACAAACAAGGTTGGAAACTCGGTCTTGAGCCATTCTTCACGTTCCCAGGTGGCTTCGTCTTTGGTGTGGTTGCTCCACTGAACCTTGAGGAACTTGATGGTACGACGTCGAGTCTTGCGTTCAGCTTCGTCGAGGATGCATACCGGATGTTCCCGATACGACAGGTCTTCATGTAGCACTTCTATTTCGGGGTTGATCTTCGTCTCTGGAACTCGATGGCAAGCCTTTAACTGGGACACATGGAAGACATCGTGCATCCGCGACAATCCAGGAGGTAATTCCAACTGGTATGCTACTGTCCCTCTTTTGGCTAGGATTTGATACGGTCCGATGTAACGAGGAGCTAGCTTTCCTTTCATTGCAAAGCGGCGAACACTTCTGAATGGGGTGACCTTGAGGTACACCTTGTCTCCAACCTGAAAGGTAACCTCTCGGCGCTGAGGATCTGCATAGCTTTTCTGCCTGGACTGAGCTTCTCGCAGCCGTTCTCGGATGAGTTGGACTAAGTCTTCTGCTTCTTCAATTGGATTAGGTCCAAAGAATTGTCTCTCGCCGGTCTCGGACCAGTTCAATGGAGTCCTACACTTTCTTCCATAAAGTACCTCAAAAGGTGCCATACCGAGACTAGTCTGATAACTATTGTTGTAGGCAAACTCTGCATATGGCAAGCAATCTTCCCAATTGGATCCCAATGTGAGTGCACAAGACCTTAACATGTCTTCAAGGATCTGATTTGTCCGTTCAACTTGACCACTAGTTTGTGGATGGAAGGCGGTGCTAAAGGAAAGAGAAGTTCCCATAGACTCGTGCAGGCATTTCCAAAACCTGCTGGTGAATTGAGTGCCTCGATCTGAGATGATTCTCTTGGGAACACCATGGAGACAAACAATCCGAGAGATATACAACCTTGCTAGCTGGCTCACTTTGTGCGTTGTTTTCACAGGGATGAAGTGGGCGACTTTGGATAGACGGTCTACAATCACCCATATTGCATCGTTGCCCTTTGGGGATCTCGGCAAGCCTACAACAAAATCCATACCAATCTCTTCCCATTTCCACTCGGGAATAGGGAGTGGTTGCAGTAAGCCTGCTGGTCTCTGATGCTCGGCCTTCACACGGCGACAGACGTCACATTCAGCAACATATTGGGCAATCTCCCGCTTCATCCGGGTCCACCAGAACTGACGACGGAGATCTTGGTACATCTTGGTACTGCCTGGATGGATGGTCAATGGGGAGTTGTGGGCTTCATGGAGGATTAAGTCCTTTAGTTGCTTGTCCTTGGGCACCACAAGTCGTTTTCCAAACCATAATACTCCATCCTTATCTTCTGTGAAACAAGTTGCGGTACCAGTCTTCATCTTCTCCTTGATTTTCTTCATTCCAACATTCTGAGCTTGAGCAGCCTTGATTTGATCTTCTAATGATGGCTTCACCGCCAAAGTGGCGAGGGTACCCTGTTCAACCATCTCCAAGTTCAGTCGTTGAAACTCTTCGTGAAGAGGTGGTTGCTGCTCCTTGATCACAGCGTTGTTGCAGTAAGCCTTCCGACTAAGGGCATCAGCAACGACATTGGCTTTGCCGGGGGTATAATTTAAGCCCAAGTCGTAATCCTTGATTAACTCAAGCCACCTCCTCTGGCGAAGGTTCAGGTCCGGCTGGGTGAACAGATACTTTAGGCTCTTATGGTCCGAATAGATTTCACAGCGGTTACCGATGAGGTAATGGCGCCAAATCTTGAGGGCGTGAACCACAGCTGCTAGCTCTAGGTCGTGAGTGGGATAGTTGGCTTCATGAGGTCTCAACTGTCGCGAGGCGTAAGCTACCACGCGACCTTCTTGCATGAGGACACAGCCTAATCCATTGTGGGAAGCATCGCAGTAAACCTCGAAGTCCTTATTGACGTCTGGGAGAACAAGCACTGGGGCTGATGTCAGTCTCTTCTTGAGTTCTTGAAAACTGGCTTCACACTTGTCAGACCATACAAACTTGGTGTCTTTCTTCAACAGTTCGGTCATGGGCTTCGCTATGGAGGAGAAACCTTCGATGAATCGACGGTAGTATCCTGCCAATCCCAGGAAACTCCGGATCTGGGTAACCGATTTGGGTTGCTTCCACTCTTGTACCGCTTGCACCTTGCTCGGGTCTACCGCGATACCTTGAGCTGAGAGTATATGGCCCAAGAATTCCACTTGGCGTTTCCAAAACTCGCATTTCGAGAACTTGGCATACAGACGATGCTCACGGAGCTTGTCAAGCACCCTTCTCAAGTGATCTTCATGTTCTGAGTCGGACTTGGAATAGATGAGGATGTCATCGATGAAGACGACAACAAATTGATCCAGATACTCCATGAATACTGAGTTCATGAGTTGGGTAAAGGTGGAAGGGGCATTGGTCAACCCGAAGGACATAACTGTGTACTCGTACGACCCGTAACGAGTGGTGAAGGCTGTTTTTGGAATGTCTTCAGATCTGATCTTTATCTGATGGTAGCCCAGCCTGAGGTCAATCTTGGAGAAGACACTTGCCCCGGTTAACTGGTCAAAGAGGTCATCAATCCTGGGTAGAGGGCATTTGTTCTTCACGGTAAGTTCGTTCAAAGGGCGGTAGTCAATCACCATCCTTAGACTTGAGTCCTTCTTCTTTACGAACATAGCGGGGCAACCCCACGGCGATGAGCTAGGTCGGATGAAACCTTTTTCCTCAAGCTCCTGGAGCTGCTTCTTCATTTCTAGTAACTCCTTCGGGGATATCCGGTAGGGTCGTCTTGAGACAGGGGCGGTTCCAGGAGGAAGGTCGATGACGAACTCCACTGCGCGATCCGGGGGCATACCGGGCAACTCTTCAGGGAAAACATCCGGATACTCACATACTACAGGAACTAGCTCAATCCCCTGATCCTGGGTATCGCTGAGGGCAAAGAGACATCCTGTTGGGGACGAGGAGACAAACACCACTTCTTTACCGGACTCGGAGGTAAGAGATACCGATCTTCCTGCACAGTCTATCTTGGCTTTGTGTTGGATCAACCAATTCATGCCCAATATAACGTCCAACCCAGCTGATCCCAAAACTACCATATTGCCCAGAAAGATTTCCCCACCAATCTCTACTTTAATACCCTCGCAAACCCGTTCGGTTCTGATTTCCGAACCGGGTGTTGCAACGATGAGGGGATGATGCAATGCTGATGATGGAACATGGTTATCATGCACAAACTTGCTGGAGATAAAAGAATGAGATGCTCCGGAATCGAACAGAACAGTTGCAGGAGTTGAGTGAACGGAGAGCGTACCCAGCACCACTTCTGGCGCGTCCTGTGCTTCCTCGGCTGTAATGTGATTCACCCTGCCGCGGCCGGGAACTTGAGGCTTGTTGGGGGCTGGACCCCTGACTTGAGGACCTCTGCCTTGCTGTCCCTGTTGCGCCTTGGGGGCAAAGGCATTTCCGGTGCGCGGCTGGTGACAAGCGCTAGCGAAGTGCCCCATCCTTCCGCAGTTATAACACTGTACCTTAGTGATGTCAAGCGCTGGCCTTGGCTGTCCGCTCTGTGGATGAGGCTGAGCATTCTGCGGCTGGGGACGCGAAGCGTAACCCTGCGGTCTTGGAGGATATTGAACTGCAGGGCGGGGTGGTTGCTGCTGCCACACCCGCGGCTTTTGTGAGCTGCTTGCAGCAGACCTTAGCGCTTCCCTCTCGCGCTTGCGGTTCTGACTGAGAACGGACTCTCTTGCTTCTATGTTAATGACTTTATCCACCAAGTACTGAAAGTCGCGCACGTCAACAGTGGCTAGCCTTGCCCGCATCTCATCATTCAATTTGTCCATAAAGTGCCGGACCTTCTCTCTATCGGTGGAAACTTCCTGAGGGGCATATCGCGATAAGTGGTTGAATTCGCGAAGGAACTCCATGATGGGTTTCTTGCCTTGACGGAGATCTCTGAACTCCTCCCTCTTCAAGTTCATGATACCATCGGGGATATGGAAGTTGCGGAAACCGGTTTTGAACTCGTCCCATGTGACCACATGGCCAGCAGCTTGCGTGACCAAGAAGTTTTCCCACCATTCTGCGGCCGCGCCTGCCAGGCAGTGGGAAGCGAACCTGACCTTGTTAGCTTCAGCGCACTCTGCTAGCTCGAGTTTCCTGTCAATGACGCGGATCCAGCTATCTGCCTCCAACGGGTCATCAGCTTGGTCAAAGGTTGGCGGTTGGGTCCGTTGAAACTCAGCTAGACCACCTCGAGCCTGTCCACCACCGGCGCCTTGATTACGCGCCAGCTGCTCGAGGATCCTGTTCTGGGTCATGAGCAGGTCCGCAACACTTGGCTGCTGAGGAGGAGGTGGCACTTCCTCCTCATCGCGCTCACGGCGACCACGGGCAGCACCACGGGTTCCTGACGCCATTCTGTTGCAACCAAAGGACAACAGCAAGAACGGATCAAGGTTAGAGAGGCTGAAAGCAAATGTTTCACATTGGTTCAGCGGGGTATTTATGAACATGCTACATTGTTCCCTAAAAGAAAATGAAGGACAGAACAATGATAAGAACGATATTGGATTGCCATAATACGTTCAACATAGTCCATAGATTGGGGCTGCGGTTTAGGTCACCTTACGGCGAATCTAAACATTACAAGATGTCAAAATTGCAGCCCTTAATACCCAATTACACATCTCCAAAAGATGTTTTAACCCTAGGGTTTGATCCGGCTTACATTACAAAATGAGACCTTTGGCCTAATGCTAACTCCAAACAGCACTTCTAAGGACTTTCTAATGATTCTTCACTACACCAATAGGTCTCGTAAGCCTCCATTGCTATTCTCCAAGCGTTCATCTCACTTCTCATCGGACGGTGGGTTGCTCGTGGTGTACCACACACGCTCTTCCGGGTCTTCTTCTTCTTCTTCAGACAGTGCAGCTTCATCAGTAGGGGCTGGAGCGGCTGGTGTCGGGGTACCTCCACGTGAGGACTTTGGGGTGAAAAGCCGAAGGTACTGTCGGGCCGTCATCCTTTTGCGTGGCTTTGCTCCAGAACTCTGGGGTCGATTGGGCTCACAGGGTGGAACTGGGGTCGGCTCTTGTATTGGGACAAACGGACTTTCGCCACTGGATTCATCTTCATTCGCCACATGATATCTCCGGCGCAGTTCAGAACGAAGCTTGCGGTTAACTTTTGTCAATCGTTCTACTTCTTGAGTAGCACTTCCATAGTCCTGATACAACCTATGGTGCATTACTTCCATACCAACAATGTGATTGATCGTCTCCAACTCAGTCTCATCCTCTTCTTCGTCGTCACTTGGTACTGGTACATAAATGTTGGTGCCTCCATCAGTAACCTGGGGAATAAGACGGAAGGGGGAGAATAGGAAGATCTCATCGAAGTGATGCCGTAGGTGGAGAACTGCTTTCCTTGAGGCCTCCATTCGGGCGTCCTCATCACTTGGTCTGGATGATGTAAAGGTCTGATCCAAATCCGAGACCTTCACTGCGACCCATGCCATCCAAAAGTGAGTCTTTCCATGAACCTTATAAGTCTTGGCATGGAAGGCAGGGAGTTCTTCCGGGGGCACTCCAAGGTATTCCAACATCCTCCACAACAAGGCAGCCCATCCTCCAAGCTGTTGCGGGTCGGTCACAACGTTATACACCATCCTATACAAATTTTGGGGTTAGAGAGGACAGGGTTAGCCACACAATGAAAACAAATGCAATAGAGGAGAGCTTCAGAACTAAGAGCGATGAGGTTAAGGAATAAAAAGCAATCTACTTATTGATTTTAAACATAGGGTTTAACTTTTAAATAGTTTTGCTGGCCTATCGGCGAGGCGCAGCGGAAGCTCCTATCTAACGACCACCTGCAATTGGCTTCCTACGGTCAGCTCGGCTCTGATACCAAGCTGTCACGGACCCGGAATTGCATATGATTAGGGGAACGCGAAGTCGCCAAGGACCGAAGGACTCGTCCACCCGGTGGCACGGTACCTGCGCCGTACGCACCAAGGTAGAACGATCCGACACCCGCCAGATGCGAGCCGGCCGGAAGCGACCAATCTTCCCAAAACCACATACGATTCCATAATCCGGTGAAAAGTCAGAGTCGTTCCCGAATCCTACCACGACAAGCAAGGTCGGAGGAGCCCGGCAATTCTACCCACACCCTAACCTAGCTCGGAAGCTAGTGGGTCGCTCGAAAGCCCGGTAGAACGCCCACACCCTGCCTGGCCGGCACAGCATCTCAGCCAGCGGGTCACTCAACCAACTCCTGCCCGACTTAGTAGAAAATGGTACGGCCTCGATCTTTCACGGCATACCCATACACTTCATACCATTCACGCATTGTGCAGGGGCAGCCTGGATTAACAACTCGGATATCGTCACAAAGCTCTACATTACGATATTAATAATAACAGTCCACGATGGGACAACATCTTACATCAGTCGGTTAACACCGGAAACATATCCGAGTACGGAGAAACTTAACAACAGCGGAAGCAAAACAATAGTCCCACAGCGACATAGTGATCGCTGAACAAAACACTAACTATCCCATGCATCGAACGCAACCGAGGAAACCAGACACGTCAAACATCGTCGAAAAACTCTTCGACCACCGGCTCACCTGCAAGCTCCAGGGATAACCTGGGTGAGTACGAATGTACTCGCAAGACTTATCCGTGCTTGATTAAATGTCCTACTCATACTAGTGCAACAACAATTAAACATGAATGCTTCTCAGAGTAACAATATACTTAATTATGAAAACAAAGCATAATTAACATGGAGGGAGGACAACTAGTCAATATACTACTCAGGCAACCAACCAATCAACATCCATTACTAACACATTTACTTGCATCATTTTCAATCACTTAGGGTACAGCCCCTAGATTAATCCCAATCTCAGTCATCAACACCTAGTTCATTCAATCTCTCGGACCGCTCCGACGATACAACCACTAGCGATATTCGAGGGCATTATCCCTTGGAGGTTGCAAAGCTCCAAGCGGCCTTTACCATCCGACATACCCTAGCGTTGATCTCGGCAACGTCCACGTGGTGACAAGGGAAGTAGCCACGCTGGAGTTACCTCAAGGTTGGTATCGCGACAATACACCCATTCACCTAGTCGCACCAGGCTCCTCCAGTGATACCAACTTTATCCAGCTGACCCTTTTTCCTTCGGCTCTCACATCTCACCTTAGGTTCAAATATTTAGCTCATCAATTAATTTCAACCATCACTAGGCACACAATACAACACATCCTAACATGCTAGTTTAATCGAAATTAATGACAAGCTACGAACGATAATATAATCATCAACACATGAACGAAATAAGCAAGTACTGAACACAAAAAGGGGATGCAACAAGCTCTGCTTGCCTTCGTAGAACTGTTCTTGTTCTGGCGTCTGCTCGTGAGCCTGGAGGTCTCCTTCTTCGTAATCTAGTGCAAGCAAATTGGATATCGAAGATAAGCAACAGTGCAATCAATGAATCCAGCATGTATGCATGAGTGTTGATGTAAGGAATGTGTTTCTAATAATATACCGATGTTGGATTAAATGGTTGTTTTAGACTTATATGCATGGCAAGATTCACGCGATTACGAATTAGGGTTTTAAAGGTGATTGTTCATGTGGAAATGGCATGTACATGTATTTGCATAACTTAGAAGTGTTCTGAACTACTTGACGAATGCTTTTGGAATTAGTCGATTCGGGGTTACGAGTAAGAAGTTATGCATCGTCGAGTTAGGGTTTTAACGGGGGTATGACGACAAATAGGGTTAACGATTGAAACTTATCGTGCATGTATACCTACTGATATGTCAGTGGTTCCATGTCGTAGGATACCTTATGAGGATTCCAGAACTACCAAGATCGTCGAAATCGGAGCTAGGGTCATAAACCTAGGGTTTATAGGCCCTCGACAACCCTAAACCTTCTACCCTAGATATCAGGACGTGCATGTGTTCAATTTCAAGTTTTGATTCAGCCATCTGGTAGAGAATCTCCTGAGCTTTCCATATATATAAAATTTTCCAAATTTGGATAAGTGGTTTGAAAGTTATGCATGTTTTAAGTTTCATTCAAAATCTGCCCTAAAATTTCGAAACACTAAATGCTACGGACACCCGAAGGTTACACAGTTCGATCTGAAATTTCTAAACGCACCCGAAGGAGTACCCGGGAATCCCACCCCTTTATCCACGTCAGCTACCCGCGGGACCCATCTGTCATCCGGGGAATCACTCGGGAGCCAACCAGAATCGGACACCTGGCCTCACTTTCTCTCTCTCACCTCTCTTCCCTCTTCTCTCTCGGATCCGGCCGGAGGGAGCTCGGCTGCGGCGGCGCGCTCGCCGGCGCCTCACCGGAGTGGGCTACGGGACACAACCGGGCATGGGGAGTAGGGCAGCAGGGCCAGGGGCTTACCCTGGACTCGATTTGGTCCTCGGGGAGAACGGGGAGGGCCTGGAGCGGGCTGGCGACGAGGGACCGACGGCGGTTGCTCCGGTGACCGGCGACAGGGGGCTTCCGAGGCAAGGATCTGCAAGAAAAGGCAAGAGGGAGGTTAGGGGTGGAAGGAATGGGCTCGGGAAGGAGAAAGGAGGGGCGGAGGAGCACTGGAGCGGCGCTGGAGGCTCGTCGGAGTAGCCGCCGGTGCTGGAGAAGGTGGAGGTGGCGAGGGGGCTAGGGTTTTGGGGTCCCGACCGTGGAGAGAGCGAGGGGGAAAAGGAGCTGCGGTCGGGAGGCTTTAAAGGGCGGCGGCGTGGCTCGGGGAGGGCTGTCGGAACAGGGGCACCGCCCCGCTCGGCCTCTGGCCGGCGGCGACGTGGGCGCCCGGAGCTGACGCGCGGGCCCGGGCGGCAGAGGAGCGGGAGGGGGAAGCGGCATACGCGCGGGGGCGCTTTCCAGAGAGGGAAGCGGAAACGGGGAAGAGGGAAGGCGCGCGCGGCCTGGTGCGCGGGTTAGCGGGCCGAGCGAGCGGGCCGGCCCAGGTTTGGGCGGTTAGGGTTTTTCTTTTTATTTCTTATTTTCTATTTCCAGAGCTACCCCCTTTGTTATTTTATGTATCATTCCAACTCCAAATCGATTGAAATTTTTACAGGGGCCTCAAAATATTATTTGGGATCCACTGTAGGAGTTTGAATTAATTTGGGCAAGGTTTGACCTAGATTTGTATTGAAATTTGAATTAGGGCTTCATTTCGAACTCGCACTATTGCTAAGCCCTAGACATATCCAAATTTTCTGAAAATTGGCCAGGGGCTAGGGTTTCCATTATTGGTGATATTTATGGAATTTGGGAACTTTTCATTTATTGGAAAGCGCTCAATTCTTGAAACCCTAATTCTGGCACTTTTAGGGTTTGAAGCTGGGAACGAGGACTCTTCGAGGAATTCGATGACTTTCCCACTTTTATAAATGATATGGTTGTTGTAAATACTTCAAATAAGTTGATTGGGGTTTTGACATTGTTATTTGAAATACTTCAAATAAATTGATTGGTGTTTGCATAAATATCCACCGAGGATGAGATATTAACATATTCTATAAAGTAAAGTTGATATACAACTAAGTTTGAATAAGGTGAGGTTGATGGTAATGCCATGTATGCATGAATGCGGAGCAAATACCTATTTATCGTAAAGTGGGTATTACATATCGTCAGCATTTTCAGAATCTTAAGAGTTGGAAAAGACGGCGTCCCAAATATCATTTATGGGTGAATCTTCACATTAAACAGCCGGCGTAATGTGCTTGAGGGTATTTTTGCTACAGCTGGGGCCACTGCACGAAGAACTGATCAACTATTAGTAGCTTGTACAACAGCAATCCACTTAAGGAAAGCTTCAAATATATAAATCTACATCCTGTGAAGAATCTGAAAAGTCTATGGTCAAGGCTAGAGATACAGATTGGTAATGGTCAAAAGCTTCAGTTAGAAAATAACTAATGTTAGCTCTACAAATAGTGATACATAGAGGGTCCATATAGAAATGCAAAGATACGAAGGAATAACAAACCTATCTCATCCCAATAAGACGCCTCTGTAGACAATGTTCTTGGTGCTTTTTCCCATGGGATCTATCTCTTTGCTTGGTTTTGCCAAAATCTGAGTTGTCCGCCTTGACACACCTCTAGACAATGCAACATAAAGCTGCCCATGGGAGAACACAGGCTTAGGAAGGTAAATACCAACATTTGGAATGGTTTGTCCCTGCGCCTTGTTTATGGTCATCGCAAAACTCAGTCGGATGGGGAACTGTTTCCTCTTGAACTTGAAACGAAGTGAAATGTCGTCCGATGGTGACAAAGGGATCCTAGGTATGAACACCCTCTTTCCAGCATGTTGCCTACCAACAATCTCGGCGTCAATTGCATTATCTTGGAATGTTCTAATCATCAGCCTTGTTCCATTGCACAGGCCGTTGTGAGGATCAAGATTACGGAGGAGAATGACAGGGCAGTTGACTTTGACTTTCAAAACATGTGGGGGCAAGCCATTAGGCGTGAAAGAGTTTAGAAAGTCAATTGGATAGTTATTGTGCGAATCATCCTCAACAGAGTCAAAGCTGTGGTACACCTTTTCTTGGCCTGGAAACTTGTCGATCATCTTTGCATTCAGCTCGTCCACGTGCTCATTCTTGGTTGAAAGAATAGCACGTGTGCTCATGTACTCTCCTGATCTAGCATTAACATGTAGCGATGGGAACACGTCTTGGATGAGCTTGTTAGTTGCTTCTTCATTAGCGGTGTACCCGATCAGAATGTCATTAGGGAGGCGCACATAATCGTCACCAATTGTCTCTTCAGTTCCATTACCAATTCTTAGGAGGTATTTAGAAAACCATAGGTCAGTTTGTGCCCTCATATTGCGTGTAAGACATATCTTCCTAATCTTCTCCCATAGATAAGATCTCTGCAGTGTAGCATCAGTGATCTGTGCTCTTGTCCCATGGGTCACCACAGGAAGGACCTGCCTGAAATCTCCACCAAACACCAAAATCTTCCCCCCGAACGGCAAAGCACACCCCATAATATCTTGGAGTGACTTATCAAATGTTTCAATTGCTTGACGCTTTGTCATGGCAACTTCATCCCAGATTATCAAGGACGCCTTACGAAGCAACTCCGCAGTACCACTCTGCTTAGTGAAATTGCATATGCTATTGTCAGTGAGCTTAATTGGAATTTTGAACCTGGAGTGTGCGGTCCGTCCACCAGGCATGATCGACGCTGCTATACTAGATGTTGCAGTTGCAATGGCTATTAGGCCCATCGTACGCACCCTAGCAAGCAGTGCCTTGTATAGGTACGTCTTCCCTGTGCCTCCTGGACCATCGACAAAAAAGATCTGGCTCTTGTTGTTGGTCACGTGATCTATGATTTCATTGAACCCCACCCACTGCTCATCGTTCAGAGATGTAAAAAGATCTAGATGCTCTTGGTCCACATTGATAGATAGCTCCTCTCTAACCTCCCTCAGATAGTCTCCTTCACAATCACCTGTTTCAACCACATGCGGAAGGCCATAGTTTCTAATATCCTTCCCCACTGAATGTACCAAATCCCTAATGTCTCTAAGGACCATTTGCTCAAGTGCTGCCTTGTTGGTTTGGCTACGACGGTAATCTTTGGACATTGCTTCCAGATGCTTCTCCCACAAAGCTCGGATGTTGGTAGCCTCGCAGAATACAAGAATCGTTGCGAACAGCCGTCTAAGAGCACAAGGCATCTGGAAAGTCGCTACCTCAGTCAAGCAGTCATCAAGAGATCTATCGTGCTCTATGAGGCCTCTTTGCTCGCACGCCTCTCTGAAGGTCAAGCACGGATTGCCATGTACACTTTTTAAATCCTGATATGAAGTCGCTCCTCGAACATGATTCAACAGCACCCGCATAAAGTACCTCTCCTCTTCAGCAGGGTGCGCATACACAATTCTTCCAGTCTATCCTCTCTGTTTTCTTCTCTGCCACTTCTTATTACCCTTAACCCATCGAAAGTGTTCTGGGAACTCCCTATACAAGAAATTTCGTGCATAACTATCCACTTGGTTCATATTGAAATACTCAGTAAGCATGGTCCTCGAAGAAGACGGCCGACTGACGACATCCTCCAAGTTATCAGAACCTTTGAATGTGACAGTATGCATGTTGGGCAAATGAAGCTGGAGTTGCAGAACAGCAGGAGAGACACCAAACATATGGAACCCAAAAATCCTGTGGATAGCCTCCGGAGGGGATACGTAGCGCGCATCCCTATATTGGCGAATCTCATTGATTATTCCACCATATTTGATTATTCCTTGCTCGACTGAGAAGGATGCGCGGTCATGTCCTTTATAGATGTACTTGAACAAGTACTTGACTGCCTTAATGCTCGAGCATGCTTCGACGTTGATGTGGTAGTTATACCGCATAAGCAGATCGGGGTTGTACGGGACCACCCATCTGTTATCCAACTCGGCTCCCCTGACCTTTACTCAAAGCCCATCGTCCCTCCTCCTATAGATAGGATATGAGTCCTTTCCTTGCTGTGTAGCAGGGCAGAACTGCCAAGGATAGCGAAATCGGCATTGCCCATCTATCATGCAAGGACAAGTTTTTCTGAGAGCACCACAGGGTCCGTGCAACATGTGTTTGATGACCAGAGAATGCAATACAGGGTACTTCTCCTTGTCATGAATCTCTGCAGATATCACCCTATCATAACCGTCTGAGTTTGTTAGCTTACTTCCTGAGCGCATGATCAACAGGAAGTGCTCATGTGGGAGGCCCCTCTTCTGAAACTCAGTAACATGGACATAAGCTGCAACTTCACCAAAGTATTTCTTCTTGATCAAAAGATCATGCATATCTCACAGTTTAGCCCTATAAACTCTTGCCACAAGATCTGGAAGGTCTTGTGGTGTCTGCCCGGGTGTAAGATTAGATGTTATCTCATCCTAGTATGGGTTGCAAGTCATCGTGATGAAGTAGTCTGGCTTCCCAAACCGCTGGACTATCGCCATTGCATCAAGTAATCTTCGCTGCATGTCTTGATCTCCTCCAGGAAAAGTGCGTGGGAGCACGATTCGTTTGCCAACCTCAGAACCACGTGACTCTCTAGTAGCAATGATGTCAACAACACCCTACGAAATAAATGAACCTAAATCTTTGAAGTAATTTAACTTTCTATATGCAAGATATAAGAACTGCTGAAAGAATTCATGTCTAGTCGAAGGCCACATTCACATCAAACAATTAATCGGCATGATGTGAAATGGACTTTTACCGTTTTATGCTTTCGTAGAATTCAGAGTCTATTTTGGACTTTGAAGTAAAATTCAGAAATCATAAATAGAGTTGATAGTACATGGTAGAGTTTGGCACGTATTAGCTTCTGATTCTCTGGCTTGGAATAGAAATCAAGCCTCATAGACTCGATCTTAATGTACATGTCAACAGCCCACTGCTGGAAAAGGCGGCCCCCGAACAATAAGATGTTAAAAAGGGCTTTCCTGACTTGCAGCTTGAAACAGTAGTACTCCCTTGCACTAACATATTTTGTAGACTCAGCTGCTTCACCAATCCCAGTAATAAAATCATCATCTTGGTTGTCATTTTGGTTGTCACCTACAAGATAGTTGATAGCAAAAATATATTACTAACAAATAATAATAATAATAATATAGTATCAACGAAGCGGCCAAAGTTGTTAGCAGAATAAAATAATGATGTGTACAAATACCTGTACGTAAATCTTCATGTTGTGTAGAAGGATAACATGGGCCTTGAAAGGAGTCATCGCAGGTGTCATTATATGGCATCCAACGATTCCAGCCAGTCTCCCCACCAGGAAAAAATAATGGATACGCAAAGGATCATAGCACCCATGGTATGCTCTGATATATCGGGGACGATCTCCTCTTCCATACATGATAACACTCCTATCAAAGCAGTTGTGTGCATCAGTCCCTTCAACCCATATCGCAGCCACTTGAGAAGTCGTGGGGGCATTGTACCTTCGTTGGTCTAGTGTTATATTTGTGTTCAGTGATATCCTATATTCATCTAGGTTTGGAACAGACCCAATGCTCTTAAAAGTCTGCACATAAGGATTAGGATCTAGTATCCGCATAATATTGCGTATGAGGTTGATATCAAGATCTGGAGACCTCTGAACTCTGTGTGACAATGTTTCATCCGTATCGTAAATATAGAGCTGCAAATGGCGGGGGCCATTACCACCAGGTATCAACTGGTCCAGATGGTGATACAACTGACCATGTGCATGAAAGGTATATATGCCAGTTCCTACTGCACTACTGACTCGATGGTCAAGTGTAACTCCAAGACTTGTGAAGGAGAAGTGGAAGTTGAAATACTGAATATGTTGTCTGAAATATGGTGCATCCTCATCATCTTGACTTGTAAACAATCGTCGCAACTCTTCTGGGACCTCTGGAATAAATATCTTGACTTTTCCTTTTCTACAACAGAATGCGGGTCCCTCATACATATTGTTAATAATTTAATAGTTAATACTTAATAATAAAGGGTGAGCATGAGATAGTGTTGCACTGAAGCTTCGACATGGCATCAATGAATGTACCTTGTGCACTGAATAACCTAATTTCCTCATCATCATCATATCCAGCTTCTGCGTGGTGTACGGCATCCGAGCATTCTTGGAGGCAAGATATTGATTCATGTTTGAACGTCAAAAGTTTCTAGGCAGAACGACGTATGGATGAAGAAAAATTCTGAACATGTAAAAGACAATATACCTTCCAAGTTGGATGGTTTATCCACGGGTTCAAATATTCCATATGCATTAGGTGGTTGATCGACGTCATCTAATAATTGATCGGTACTCAAATAATCATTATTTATACATGAAAGGGATCAATAAAGTGGCAAAAAAGTATAAATAATAAGTACCTATAGTGTTGTGTGGAGGAATGTCTCCGGTATGCATATAGTCTTGCACTTCATCAATTGCCGGTTTTTGAATGGCAGATGTGCATGGTTTTAGTTGATTGGACCCTATAGAAGGCTGAAGAACTAAACCAATAACCATAAATAGCTAAGTGATACCTGGTGGTAAATATATAGTGAGATATTATATAACTGAATTCGGTCATTGTACCTGGAAATTGAATTCGGCAATTTCGGGTTTGAGGACTACTGATGTTGCTTTCTTGGTAATGAACTGCTCCAGATGGTGGTGTTACCCCCCTATGGTATGTGAAAAACTAGCAAAAGGAGTCTCTCCATGATCAGTATAAGTACCATTGTAAGCTCTCTTTCGTACATGAAAGTTTGGCAATTGATACGTATCATTTCTTCGGAGCCAATCAGAATCATTGGCGGGATTTATATTTTCTTTGCTGCATGCAGTGGCCGGCTGTGAAGTTTTGTGATTGCGGATTGTCCTGAACCAAGTCGACTATCTTCAAAACACATTGCAAAAGGAGATTACGTCAACGGTGCCAACCTTATGGGTATTACAAATAAACCGTTTGTCATACCAGGGGATATGGAAATCGGTGTGGATATGGATGTCGGCGCGGACACGGCTGGGAAAAGGGGCGCGGCGGAGCCGGAGCACGGGGATAAGGCGAGCGTGGAACACGAGATGCGAGCGGGCGCGCGGAGGATGAGAAGCAGTGGCGCGGCGGACGTGGACGCGGAGCTACTGCGGGGAACAGTGGGGCGCGCGGACGCTGCGGGGCTGGCGGACGTGGCGGGACACGTGGACACGGCTAGGAAAAGGGGCGCGGCGGAGCCGGAGCACGGGGGCGAGGCGAGCGTGGAACACGAGATGCGGGCGGGCGCGGAGGATGAGAACGGCGGTGGGCCGAGCGGGGAAAGGGCCAGCGGGGCGGCGGACCTGCGGTAAGCGACGTGTGTTGCAAGCGGGGCGGGCGGGGGTGAGGAAATCAGGATCATTAGCACCAAAATCATCGCATGACTGTTGCGGAAAGAACGGAGGCAAAACACGCCGATATTCTCATCCGTCGGATCTGTTGGCGATCAAAACATCAAATGGCTGGCGTTGATCCCGTGTAAAATCATGTGTAAACAAAATATAGTGACCGTAGAAAAACTAAACTCGGTCTTTTAATAGTAGTGGTAGATGGATTAGAAGTGATACCTAAGGTATTTGAGTGATTAAGCTTGAAAAATGACCTCGCTAGATTGCTAGATTCGTGTATCTTTAAGTGTTGGCCGTTCCGAATTGTTGGTCCAAACACCGCCACTGCTCAAATGCATGATTTTGGCGTATCTTATTTTATATTGTATCACATGCTGCCCTTATGTTGATCAATACATTATCACAACGAATTGTGACGCGGATAAGGTTAAACTTCGATCAACATGCTGCCACTAGCCCATCGCGCAAGTTACGCGAATATTTGACTTCGATCGAACCAAGTAGATATTCGGTTCGAATTCACATCCTTTACAGAATTCGATGTGCGTTCGTTTCCGAACTTTTTTATTATTCGTTCATGGATAAAGCATACGGATGCGGACGTGGTATTCGATACGTTTTCAGTTTTTTCCCCCACCTAAAAAGCCCAGCAGCCTGGGTCTCGTCCTCTTCTCAACCTGCCATCTCCACTTCTCGTCCCAAATTCGCCTGGGCGAGTCCCGGCCTCCGTCTCCTCGCCGGCAGCCGGTTCTCCCCTCCCCCCCGGAGCCACCTCGAAGGTACCCTAGGCGTCCTCCTCCCCCTCTACTGGACTGCGGTAGGGTGAAGATTCCTTCTGTTGGTAAGGAAGACCTAGCTTGATCGGGTTGCTGCTCGAAGTGTAGGTTTTGTTCCGATCTTTTCTTTGACGTGAGCGGTCGAATCCGGGTCTTTGTCGCTCCATCCGGTTAGCTGCGGATTCGCTTGCTCTTTGCTGCGTGGTACCCTAGTAATCTAGCCCATCAATCCGTCCATGGTTCGATTAGGTTGTTCTTCTTCAAGATCGATCTCAGGTGACCATATAGGACAGGGGAGGGTGCATCCGCCCATATTCAAGCGCACCTATTTGGGTGTCTGTTTCATGTCTTTGCTTGAAGTTGGGGATGTGATAGTTGATCGGTTTGTAGATGTTGATCGGTTGGTAGGTATCGTAATGATGATGGGAGTTCGTTTTTCTCGGTTACTTTGCAGATCGGATAGTTCTTGACTAAGACCAGGGGAAAATTATAATTTTAGAGTGGCAGCTTTATTGGCTGTGTTCCGGAATTAAACTATCGTGTTAGGGTTAGTGCCTGTTGTCTCTTTTGTTTTAACATCGTGTTAATCATGGCGATTCTATGAATTAAATGTTCAACATTATGATGATATGGTGTTGTGTTTGAGTTGTTTTACAGTGTTGTGATTTGCATACCTAAATTACCAACTCATACTCGTAATGCCATTAAGAGATTCTACCTAGTCCTCATAAATTTGAAACAATCTAATTACTGTCATACATTCATACGATTATGTAGAAGTAGCATTAAAATATGTGGGGTGGTACACATTAAAATGGATCAGAAGAAGAACAACCCATATTTGTGTTTGAGCAATTAGTTCTCGTACCCTAAACTTCAACAAACTTGTTTCATGCAATGTGGAACTAGAGATGATCTACTTACTAATTTAATATATTGGATAAGATAAGCTGATGATAAATGTGTCATGGCTAAATGCCTTTAGGGTTGAATAGGTTGACAAGAAATATTTTTTATGGAGGAAGGCACTAATTAAAGAGAATCAAGGCTGTCAGTTTTCTCAGCACAATAACTAATTGAACTGGTTGGTTTCTGCTCTATCATTTCTACCTGTTTGCATGTAAAATCATCCTTTAGTTCGATGGCGTACTTTTCTTGTGTTTGTCAGTTTTGTTTGTTTATGTTGTCACAAAACCTGCTTTCTTTAGTTCGCCATTCTTAGCTTTTGTTGCTCATGTTTCACAGAACAATGATAAACCTTTTTAAGATTAAGGGACAGAAGAAAGAAGAGGCAGCAAATTCGAATGGGGGGCCTCCTGTTAAGAAACAAAGTCCAGGAGAATTACGTCTCCATAGAGGTTTGTTTTACCAGAAGTGACTTGATCTCATGTTACTTTCACCTAATTGGTGACTGACTTTCTGATGTTGACATAGGCTGGGTCTGCTGTTGTTGTGCTTATGTGTTTACATCTCTGCAACTATGTCATTCTTTCTTTTGTTTCTTATTTTCACATGAACTGTTGTTCCCAAGTAGGTTACATAACTGCTTCATTACATTTAATTTGAGGAATTATATACATATTAAGCCCCTTTTTTTCTTTGATGCAATTATGCACAAGAGTAAATAGGGGTCTGATTGGTTGAATTTGTTTAGGTAATAGCTTGATCCCTTTCGTAGCTCCCCTCCCCTAAATAGGAACATGCCTTAATTGAGTATTCGAACTGAATATTAACACCTTGGACACACCTACCATTAATGTCTTCCTGATTTATGCACGTGATGAACATTAGTTCCTTTCTATTTGGATAGTTTTCAAAACATGAATTTGTTTGACAATTCTCATACTAAATTGCAGATATTGCTGAGCTTAACCTTCCAAAGACAACTAAAATTTCCTTTCCTAATGGAAAGGATGATCTCATGAACTTTGAGGCTACTCTACGACCTGACGAAGGATACTATGTGTAAGTATCTTGTAGATGCTTATTTTAAGTCTACTCTTCTTTTTCAACTGTTTTATCATAATATGCCCTTTAGTTATGTCATGTTAATTTAGATTTTGCGTAGTTTAATATTGACTGAACATTTGAATTACATCAAAATTTTGAACTGTTGCCAGTTGCCACATATATGAAGGGATAGGAAGCGTAAGATACTTGTTAACAGCTTTCAGTCCTGCATTTTGGTGTACTTGAAGAAATATTTGCTGATGCATATGGATTAAGAGAAATCAAATTTAGCTTTTAATTTACAGTTGCGTCACACTACTGCCATTATCTCTGGATATGTCATGAAAAATGATTATTCTGTAATGTTTAAATTGAAATATGAGGATTGATTTGTTGACCATAGCTACATTGCTTTCTTTATTTTCAGCAGTTTCAGTTCGTGCTCCCTGGACTACTGCATTTATGTTTTCACTACTAGTTCGGTTTTTCAATGGAGAAAGGCTCTAGGTTTTTATTTGCCCCCTGTAGAATTGATGAGAAATATTGTGGAGACATTTTAGGGAATGTGAAAATGGATCACCTGTATGTTTTCAATGTAGATAGGTGTCATGTGCACGTGGAGCCCCACGCAAGCTGCAAAAGCAGCAAATCAGAGCATATAACAGCAGCATTAATGTAGATATTAGGATAATTAGTTTCCATATTAGATATTTCCTTTTGGTTAGTTGCTACTTTCGCATTTCCTTCAAGCAGTTTTATTTTTAGAGCATCCACAATGTGTAGACACCTCTGAGGGGTGTCCAAGGTTGACAGATAGGAGGGTATCTAGCTTATATAAAACGACAATAGCGTATGGCACTGGTTTCTAGGAAAATATTTCCTCCTCACGTCTCTCTTCCTTTCCTCCCTCCCCCTCTTTCTTCCTTTATCCCTAGACACCGGTCCTTGGCTTGTACACAGTTCCCTTCTTGTCCACCCCCCCTTAGACACCTTTGAATGAATGGTACTGGTTCCATAGGAAAAGTTCCCTTAGACACCCCCTTATTTCATATGTTCTAGCACCCCTATGTAAGAACTAAGAAGAGTCATTGCTCATTTTCATCAAGCTAGAAGAACAATGAAAGTCTTTCTCTTATCTAAAGTCTTCCTTCCAGTGTATGGTCTCATCTTTCTCCTTAATCTGTCCCCTGCAGCTGTGCAGACTGGCCTTCCTTACTACATAGTTATCCTGATGAAGCATGGTTCATCACAATAAGGATATTATCTTTTCAGTTCATTTTTATCGAAAAAGTATTATTCATTTCTTTGAATGTCCCTAATATGCCTTCTCGTTCATAGGGGTGGGACATTTGTTTTCACCTTCCAAGTTCCTCCTTCCTACCCTCACGAGCCTCCAAAGGTCAAGTGCAAGACTAAGGTAACACAGCTTTGACTCCTTTCATCATTGTATGTTGACATTCTTGGTGCTAATGTAGTAACCCGTCAGGTTTATCATCCTAATATTGACCTAGAAGGAAATGTCTGCCTGAACATTCTGCGTGAAGACTGGAAGCCTGTCTTGAATATCAACACCATTATATATGGTTTGAACCTTCTTTTTTCAGTAAGTATATTGTATTACCTTCGCAGTAGCTGATGTTCCATTAGAAATGTATATAGCAGATTTGTGTGTAGTTTTTTGTGGAGATTTATCTTCAGACTATTTTTTCACATGACACAGAGAAGTTATTAACTGTCCTCAGGGAATAGAACTCACCAATTGCGTTTTGTTTTCTCATGTACTTGGTAATCACTAACCATCTTTTTCACATTTTCTGCAGCAACCTAATGATGAGGATCCCTTGAATCATGATGCTGCGGCTGTTCTCCGAGACAACCCACAAAAGTTCCAGAGAAATGTTCAAATGGCAATGTCAGGAGGTTATGTTGATAACACCCATTTCCCAAGGTGTAAGTAAGGCCTTTCTAGGTGGTGTTCTGTTTCCGGCTTCTGACCACCTACCCCTGAATGTTATATTTTACAATCTCAAGAATGTGGCATACCCAAGAAATGTGTCACATTTGTATTACATATGACTTTAATTATGCTTGGTTGGTGGAATGTACTGGAATCATGTAAGTTGAAGAAACATGGTAAGTCGGTAACACTAAGCAGCAAAAACTCGCCTGTATTTAAGCTGAAAAGTCAGCTGATGTTTGGAATGCGGCAATCATAAGTCTTAAGACTGAACTATCTTGAAATAGGCTCCTTGCCAGCTCATTTCGATCTGTAGTTTCTGAGCAAATTTGAAGTGTGCAGCCTGTCTGATTGTGAAATTTAAAGTGTTGCAGAGGGTGTGTCATGTCCCTGCTTGAGACTTAAAATTTTCAGACAGGACAAGATGCATTGGTGTACGATGCTGCAATCTTTAATAGGGCCACTGGTGTATCATGTAATGTTGGTGTTTGCTTTTCTGATTCTTGAATAGGACTACTGGGAGAAGTCGAGTTACCTTATTAACACTTTTGACTTTTACGCGACAACATACGATCAGTCTTAATTGCTTCCAAAGTTATTCCGTTGTTTGAACTAAGATCTTCACAAAATTTACAGCTTTAGATTGTGTGCGAGTCTAAATCTTCAGCTGTACTCATTCAGTGCACTCATTTACCACCTCTAATTGCGCTCGGCTCGAGTGGTACAGGCCGCCTTGTTAAATCCATGTCTAGAATAAATCCATGTCCATCCATTTTCAATATCTCCAGAGGGGTACAGCTTCACTTGCCATGAAGTAAGAGCAGGCAACTCACTAGAGTAGCAGGCGGAGACAGGGAACAGGCAAAGCAGTAGTAACAAGGAACTAATGAGGAAGTCACCGATACTACGGAAGTCTTCATGCCTGTTTCATGAGAAATGCCTGATGTTTGTAGCCTGTACGCAGAAGACTTTGGCACAAATATGCGGATTTTGTTGGATATTCCACAGTTGTATTACGAGAAGCATAGATAAGTCCTATTAATAGATACATATAAGTAGCACTGACTAAACTCTCTGATCATGGCAAACAGGAAGTGATAGATAAAGGATGATCTGATCTGACCCAGATAGGTCAATTTTGGATGGCTATAGAAAGTAAACAAACGAATCTACAGTACAGAATCAGAATACACTAAATAGCTCACTGACTAGATGAAGCAAGGCATCAAAGATACTAGTATAAGGTGAACATTGCACCGGAAGTGAAATGCATGATGTATCTGCGAGTTTACGTAAGCATACATGGCATAATAGTCGCATTTTTCTCTAATTACGATTCTTGCTGTCACTATCAGCATCTTTCTTAACTAAAAGGATCACTAAATATCAGGACTGGGAGTGACAGATAGTAGGAAAATCTTAACGTAAACGTCAATTGCATCACGAGATTGACACTGACGCCGACACTGACGGCGAGAATTGGGGATTGTGACGTTTCAGAATTATACCAGGGCAAACATTATGCAGATAAGAAGCACTGACTAAACTACGCAATGACTGACGAGTGAGATATGCATGTGATCATTTGACTTAGAAAGGTCAAAGCCGGGCAGTCCAAGATTATGGCGCGAGCATAGACTGCAAAGCACAATTTTATGAATTTATAATTGTATTCAGATAACATATGACTCACCTACTGCAGCTAAGCTAGAGTATCGGTATTGCATCAGGAAGAAATCATGCAACGCAATGGTGCATCACAACAGGCTAGTTTGAGAACGTCGCCCAAAAATTCCTCTAAGAAAAATTCGACAATTAGAACAACGAGCAACATCACACGTAAACTTGCATCTCCATGCATCAATATTAACTAATCCGCCGCCAATTACACCTTCCGATAAAAGCCTTGTCCAACAAATCCTAATTAAACTCCCAAGAACATGAAAACTATGGAAAACACCATACAACCTGAAGCAGCAACATTAATGCCAACACTTCTTTGCATCAACATTACAGCTGCTGCCTCGCACAAGAACAAGCTTATTAGAACGTGCATCATCTTCATCAGCAACTCCTGGATCAAGCTCTAGAGCACAGAGAAGGCTAAGCATCGGATGCACCGGTCTTGACACCGGCAGCGGCCATGTCCTGCCTGTGGTGGTGGCCTTGGTACTTGGGGTCCTTGGTGACGACGCGCTTCCAGTACCAGTGCCTGTCGAAGAGCAGCCAGATCTCCTCGATGGGCACCTGCTTGGTCTCGGGGAGGAGGAGGACGACGAAGATGGACATGACGACGATGAGCGCCGCGAAGAGGATGAAGACGCCCCACCGGAGGTGGCACATGGCGGCCAGGAAGCACTGCGCCACGGCGGCGGTCCAGAAGAGGTTGACGCACACCACCACACTCTGCCCTGCCGACCGCATCTCCAGCGGGAAGAGCTCGCTCGGCACCAGCCACCCCAGCGGGCCCCACGACCACCCGTAGGCCACGACGAAGAGGCAGATAGCGACCACCAGCACCGTGCCCACGCCCTTGGACATCTCCTCGCCGTGCCCGAACTTGAGCGCCAGGATCACGGCCACCACCACCTACACATCACGTACGAGAGCATCAGTATTCATCATGGCTTGTTGCTACTGCATGCATTGTGAAGAATGAAGAATGGATGGGATGGTTACTGACTGACCATGGAGGCGATCATTTGGATCCCGGCCTCGATGAAGAGGAAGCGGCGGCCGAGGCGGTCGACGACGACCATGGAGATGAGGGCGCCGACGACGAGCATGGAACCGGTGATGATGGAGGAGTAGAGGGAGGCGGAGGAGCCGAAGCCGAGGCTCTGGAAGATGACTGGGGAGTAGAAGAGGATGGAGTTCATTCCCGACAGCTGCTGGAACGCCGGGATGCCGAGCGCGCCGATGATGAGCTGCGGCCGGTTGCGCACGGCGAGCAGGTTCCGGAACGTGCCCCGCACGGCGCGCGCCGCCTCGCTCGCCTCCTTGAGGTCCTCGAACTCGGCATCCACCTTGTGCGTGCCCCGCACCTTCTCCAGCACGCGGCGGGCCTCCTCGAGCTGCCCGCGCTCCACGAGGCTGTTGGGCGTCTCCGGCAGGAAGAGCGCGCCGACGAATATGGCGGTGGCGGGGCCCATGGCGAGGCCGAGCGAGAGGCGCCACCCCCACGGGTGGATCCTGTCGGTGAAGTAGTTGATGACGTCGGCGACGAGGATGCCGAGGCAGGTGGTGAGCTGGAAGAGCTGGTTGACGGCACCGCGGATCTTGTACGGCGCGATCTCGGAGAGGTAGAGCGGCACGGCCTGGTTGCCGAAGCCGATGCCGACGCCGAGGAGGACGCGGCCGACGATGAGCATGGCGACGTTGACGGCGGCCGCATTCACAGCGCCGCCGAGGAAGAAGCTGACGGCGCCCACCATGATGCTGGCGCGGCGGCCGTGGCGCTTGGTGACGACGGAGGCGCCGAAGGTGGAGACGAGGCCGGCGAAGTAGAGCGACGACGTGAAGAGCGTCAGCACCTGGTTGTCGTACTTGCAGTAGTCCGTCTCGTGCAGGTGCGCGTGCTTCCGCGCGTACACATCCGGGAAGAACTTGATCAGGAAGTCGTCCATGGAAGTCACACCACCTGCTCATGATCATCGTCATTGAGAATCACAGAAAAGATCGTTACTACGTTTTCGTGTCAACTGTCAAGTGTGCGATTAAGAATTGTTTCAGTGAAAGAAAACAACAAAAATATTGAGTTCATCATCATCATCATCTATATGATCCATTGCAAGGTCTCAAAGATTGCAAAAACGTTAGTATGAGAGTTTCACTCTTAGAAGTATGAATCCTTTCTTTTATCCATTGCGGAAAGTTCAAAGATTGCTCAAGATTAGTGTGAGTGTTTTTAGACCGACCATCTGAGACTTTATTGATTAATTAAAGATTCGAATGGTGGTTCAGAACGACGAAAGCTGAAAACTTTAAGAACAACCTGAAAATTTGCAGATATCTTTTCGCATCAAGTTATGTAACTGAACTATTCCTGCTGATCTCGATCACTCAGTCCTTTGATGAAAATGCAATTTTTGTGGCGTTAATTGCAGAAGGGGAAAAAGAAACCACATCTCAGCCTTTTCGCTCATCTTGGTTTTGTTTTGCCGCAATTCTGAGTGTTTTTTTTCTCAGTATCAAAAATTTAGTTTCGAGTTTGGACGTGTTACTCTGAACCGGCGTTCACTTAGGAAACTGAATCGGTTACTCTCATAAGGCACTTGAACTTTATGTGGTTTTGTCTGAATATTTTTTTTTGTTGTCACAATCTTCGGTTAAATAAAACATGCTGTATATGAGATATGATACCTATACTGAAAATGACAGGACCTGCAGAGTGTCATGTTTAGAAAGAGCTTCAAAGAAAGGGATAAGCGAAACAGGATTAGGATGTTAAGAAGCTACTAGTTTCTAATTCCATCGGACAGCGAAGCAGAAATAATTGCCTCCCAAAAAAAGGTTAATTTCAATTTGTAAAGGAAGTAAGATAGAGACACCATAATGACCATTACGTTTTCCTTTACTCTTTTAGCCTAGACAATGTACTCTTTTTTCAAACAAAAGCATTAACCATGATTGAGAGCATCAATAATTTGTATCAGAATATTCTTGGGAATCTGTTACAAATCTGTAAACAGTTTAGAACCCAACCGATGGACGAACTTCTTTGTGGAATCACAGGAAGAATTCACAGACAAACCACCCTTAGATACCATGATCTCACACTAAAAACACAACTTTCTCAGATCAGATCAGCTAATTTGTTGACACGACGATGACGAATTTGAATCACTGGAAAGAACAAATTGATAACACTGACATGAAGATACCAAGAAGAATGGCGAGAGTAGTAGAATACTCACTGGAGACCCCGAGGTCGTAGCCGAAGAGAGATCCGCCGAAGGAGCCGACGATGCAGGCGAGGATGAAGTACCCGGTGATCCTCCCCTCGTACATCTCCGCCCTCCCGGCGACGGCCTCGCCACCGGCGAATCCCCCGGCCATCTCTCTCTCCGCTTCCTTCTCCTCTCCCTTCCTTTCCAATCTCTGTCCTGGGCCAAAGAACGAAACCAAGAACCTCAACTGTCTGCCTTGTCACACACTCCTCTTCCCTGAAAGAAATATGGCAAGAAACGGCCAAATTTAAGTGTGGAAATACGAAACGAGAGAGAGCGAGTAATTGTTCAAGAAAGATACCTCTCCTCTTGGGCGGCAGGAGCAGCGGCGGCAGCAGAGCGCGTAGGCAAGTGGTATACCAGCGAGAGCGATTAAACTACGAGCGACCACGTTTTCTGCCGCTACTCCAAGGAGCACTTGGTTGATCTAGTGTGGGCTGGGGGGAAGGAAAATACAGCGTCGGAGCAGAGGAAATCAGGGAATCGAGTTCGCGAGAGTGAGGGGGGAGGGAGGCTGGCGGGAGGTCGTTGGACCGGGGGTGGGGGGGGGGTGGGGTTTACGGGGGATGGACGGGGCACCCGGGTCTCGTGCTGCGACCTCCGGTAGTGTAACTGGAAAAATGCGCGGTTGGTTAGGCCCGTTGATTATTATTATCATCTGGATATTGCCGTGGCAGTGTAAAAACATTTCTTATCCGATACAGCTCGGGTTAGAGGGCGAGGTTAAGCATGTTCCGAGTCAAAGATGTGACGTCGAAGGTATTTAAGATTCTGTATGAAAATATCCTAATTGAAGCGTCGCTGGATAGTCTTATGAGATCGTGGTGATATTTTGTTCTATTGATATTTCAGATTAGTGAAACTCTTCTACGTGACAGATGTATAAAAAAGATACTCTTATGGGCTCTCTTGTATGATGCCAGCACCAGTGAGTTATATGTTGCTTTGAAAATCTTTGGGCTAAAATAAACATGCAATATCTGATAGTAATCTGAAATATATAGACTAATCTTTAATTGTTTCTGTAACTGTACTTAACAAATTTTTACTCCGTTATATTTTTATGACGCCCATATAATACATGGTGATAAGAAAACTCGCACCAAAATCACACGGTAGAACCCGTGAAAAGCTAAATTTGTGACCACGGAGAGTGAAATTTTGGGACATGTTGTAGTTCTCTTATTTTAATCGGTATGAGCTGGTGTTAGTCAAAGCTAGTAGAAAATTCAAGCAACAGGTAGCTATCGTGTACTTTGAGGTACCTATAGCATTTTCTAGGCAACTAGAACAAGTTGGACAAAAACTAGAAGTAGATGGCAGGCGGATGCTTCTTATTGCTTCGCTAATCGGTTGTCTGATGTTCACACGATGGGTGTGCCTCCCGTACATGGACGAGCACACCTGGAAACAGTCGGGCGGCTGGTTTCTGCCAATGCCAGCCATCTCGGCTTCATTTCGTTGTTAGTTATGTAAGTGTAAGGCAATGTCAAAATGGCATTGCAGAATAACCTTGTAATAAAACCGCAAAGCATTAACCAACAAAAATATGGATATTGTAGATAGATTTAATATTAACCTATTTTTCATCCGTGGCGTACTCAGATACAAAATAAAAAAATCAATGTCTAGGACGAAATTATTGTGAATAATTTCTGTAAATCTCTGACGAGGGCAGACTATTTATTAGCTTGTGATTTGGGAGATCCGGGTAAGACTGCGGGATGAATAAAAAGACGAGGCAATCCTAATATCTCGGCAACGATTTAGCATTTTTCAGATTTATCCTCTATTCTCTTGGCATTGCTCAATTCCACATTTGCACGCGTGGATCTCAGTTTAGATCATATGACGGAGCGACAGTTTGCTGCTTAGTGTGCAACTAGAGCTCGCTCAGTCTAGATGGCTCCTAAAACCCATTCATTTTAATAGCATAGTGTAGCCTCCTTGATTCACATAGTTTCAAAAACGTAAAAATAAGAAAAACCTTGGATTACAATGTTATGGTCACTTGAATCCAACATGAGTGAGAGCCTCTTTGAAACATAGGAATTAAAAAACACAGGAATAGAAAAAACGTAGAAATTGATGTCATGACATGTTGTGTCCCATATAAATTAAAAATACAGGAATTACTAATAGAAGTTGTTTGATTACACCATATAAAAATTGTAAAAGTTCTCTTGAGAGATTAGATGTTTGTCATAGATTTCATAGAAAGAAAGAAAAATTTACTAGAGATTAGACTCAATGAAAATTATCCTTTAAAATTGAGTGCAAAGTGGCCTATAGGAAAATTTCCTAACATTTCAAATCCTGCAAATCAAATTCTATAGGAAAATTTGTAAGTATTTCATACAAAATTTCTCTAAATCAAAGAGCCCCTGAATTTGCACCAAAGTTTGTTTGATTGTACCATTGGAAAAACACAAAAAATTTGAGCCAATGAAAAATTTCCTATGAAACCTAGCATAGAGGAACCCTTAGAAAAATGTTTTTATGGAATTTAATCATGTAATCAAACAATCCGCCGAGGAAAATTTTCTAAGGATTCTAATCCTTAAAAATTTCTTTAAAAACCCTATAAACCAAAGAAGCTTCGTCCACACTTTCGAGAATACGAGGGAAGCAGTGATGGGAGCAAGAAGAGGGAGCAGGCAAGTTGCATTTCTAAATAAGAGTTTAAATCTCATTTTTATAAAACATTAAACTCTAGTGCTATTCTCTCCCATCTCTCTCACCGAGAATCATTTGCATATAAACATCGTGTGTATGATCCAAAGAACAGTGTTGCATCTAACTCTTGCATTTCTCCATTCGAGTATTTATTATTTTCCGTGTTCACAAAGAAATTTGTATATGGTCTTTGGTTATCTACCCCTTCTAGTTCTCTAAACACCATCGTTTTGGACAACTAAATACCGTCGTTTTGCACAATTATACGGTTTTGAAAACACGATTTTGACCACTGTTAGGTCTCCCCGCTGCCCTGATTTGACGTCAAACCCTTCACATGCCATAGCTATTTCGAGACTGACGGACGGCTTACTTTTGTGATATTTAACCCCTTACAAAATTTGTCTGGGAAAAATTATGGATTGGTAGTCTAATTCTAACATATGACCGGACTACCGTAGAAATATGAAAGATAAATCGTCGAAAATTGGTTTTTATATATTCAATATAAAATTATACTATGGTACTATTATTTTTGAGATATTTTCATATAACAAATTTCGCGTGATGAAAAAATGTTTTTTTGTGAAATAAGAATTCTTCCTACTAAAAGCAAGAGTTGGACTACAGATATGTAACATTTCTCAATTTATGTGTTACCAAATACCTTGTACAATATCTCTCTGTTGCCCCTCTCGGTTATCTCTCTAAATAATACCCTCTTGGTTGGCGTGGCAACTCTGCACTACTAATCATGTCGAAGGAAGATACCTCTTGGTTGCACAATGTGAGCTACATTCAAATCTGGAAGCATAAGTTTCAGATATAATTTATTATCACTCCATTGGTGTTCCACAGTTCCAGTAAGTATGATTAATCCATGAAAAGAGACAGGGCAGAGGAATCTAAGCAGCAAGTGATCACAAGCATCCGGCTATATATACGCCATTCGTTTGTATAAGGTGAACAAGATACTGGCTGTCTCGCTGGACTAACAACATGTGAGATACTTAATTCTGTTTAGCCTTGGGATCGGTTAGCTACCTAGTTACTTATCATCTGGCTACTGGCAAAGACAATGCATGAGCCTAGCTACTGAAGAACAGGCAGGCGGCTATATATCCAGTTTAATTATGTAGCACTGTGATATAGAAAAGAAGGCATCTTTAGTGCTAACGTTCATCCGATTCTTTCTGATAGAAATGTCGGCATCTGAGTTTGTTTGTAGATGACATCGGCGTGGAGGGATGAGAGATAACGTATCCTGCTATCCTGGAAGCAGTTTCACCTCCGTAGTTCCCAGTGACAACTCAGTTCCCCAATTTCAGGCAACTTGCTTGCTCTTTTTGTGTTGGGAAGGAAATTATTATGTCCACTCCGCGAAGTAAATCATTTTGCCAATTATGCAACGTGTTAGATTAGTGTCCTTTTTTTGGGCGAGGAGCTAGCGTCTTAGTGTCTTAGTGTGGAAGGAAGCTACATACTAATTTTTTTCTTTCGACGGAACATACCATTGATTAATCAAGAGAATCACAATCATCCTGAATTAAACGAGCCACAGACAGTGGACAAGATCCCACCCAACGTGAGCTGTTCGGGACTCCAATCGAGCCATCCCAGTTAAAGCATGCCCACCTTACTCTGGTGCCGACTTATTTAGCTATGCGAATCTGTCGCTTTGCAGCTAGCAGCCGCTTAATGTCCTCCACTAAGTACGAATATCCAGACATATTATGACCTGACTCAGTACACATCTTCATTGCCTCCACGCAATCGGTTTCCAGAACGATTGGCCGTGTAGACCATTGCATAGCTAGATAAAGCCCTTCATAGCACGCCTCCAATTTTGCTTCGATGGTAGAAGCAAAGAGCTTGTACCGCACAGAAGAGAGGCTCCCCCGTGTGATCCCGCAAGACCATGCCCGCACCTGCTCCGCTATCCTGTATAAAAGAACCATCAACACTCAGCTTGACCCAGCTCAGGTCCGGAGGGATCCAAGCATGCGCCACAGCGGAGTCATTAGCAGGCAGGGTAGACAAACTTGAAGCTGAACCATTACTCATGTGGTTAAGACAATCTTACCTTTATCTAGATCCGCAGTAGGATGTTGTCTAATAAGGAGAAGCGTATCCAGGTAGCTGCAGAGGAAACGCCGAGAAGCCTCAGGTGGAGTCATCGGCTTGTCATGTATAAGCTCGTTTTGGACATGCCAAATACGCTACATTAGCATCAGGATCAACACATGTTGGAAAGTACTTGTCTTGTACAACACCTCAAGAAGCCAATCCGGTCCTGTGTTTCGCATAATTTCCTCCGAAGGCAGCTCCCCGCATGATGGCATTAAGGCCCAAACGCGCTGAGCTTGGGAATACTGGTAAAGAGCGTGAAATGTATCCTCATCAGCCAACCCGCACAGACGGCAAGTAGCCTGGAACTCCAGCTTGCGCACATGCATGTTCCGGCGGGTAGCAAGGCCATCAGTCGCGGCACGCCATGCAAAAATTCTCACCTTCTGAGGAACCTTGCACTTCCAAATGAGCTGCCATCTAGAACGGTAGCCGTCCGCTTCTCGACTCGTCACCCCTACATTCTGCATACAAAGCGCCTGCATAATCAACAATCTATAAGCACTGCGAACCAAGAAGTTACCTGATTTGTCATAGTGCCAAGCTGGGGAGTCTGCAGGTTGTCACGGTGAGAGTTGAGCAATGGCCTCCAGAACGAAGTACCTATCGAAGATATCCAGCTGCCAGTTTCCATTGTGATCAATCAAATCAGCAACCCATTTGAGACGACATCGCCCTTTTTGGCTAATTTATTCGCGCGGAATCCATGGGTCTCGCCAAATGCGTACATTGGCTCCATTATCGATCCGCCATATGAGCCCCTTTTTTACAAGTGCTAGGCCATGTTCAGTTTAGAAGATCCGTTACCAGCAAAAACAGTTGTTACGAAATCACGAGGCTACACGTGGAAGCGTAGATCTAATTCGAGGACACCGAAAACGTGGTAATAAGAGACACTGTGTTTTTTAGCCATGAGGTCTACATCTACGGGGTTTGATTACGGGTGCTCCTCCCCTTGCCTGATCTCTTTGTGTTAGCTTGGTTACATTGTGTGGTGCCTCCCTCCTTATATAGGAGGCCAGAATACATGAGTCCAATTCTAACTCTATCAGTATCCTACTAGAACTCCCCGTAGTACCCTAATATAATATTATGTCTTTTCTAGTCCACTTCATAACCTGCTTGTGCACATATTCGACACAAACTCAACAAACTTCACCTTGGCGAATATGTCCTTTGCCACCTTGAAGCCGTTGTGTGCGAACTTCCGTGCACCTTGGACTTTGAGATTCACCTTTGCAGCTCAATGACCTGAACCGCCGATGAGACTCCATTGTAACTCTCTGACTCCACCATGACTCCACCTGCAACTATACTTCCTTCTTCATTCTGAAAAAACTTTACAGCCATATCCCGAGTCATCTCGCTGAGTCAAATTCACAATTGCCTCATCCTTTCCTTTGACAGTCTTTTCAGACCATCTCTGTCTGCCGTACATCTTCAGTCGCATGCCTCGCCACAATTCCTGTGTCGAGCCTCCGCAACCCTGGTTGAAGATCTCCTGGGTAGTCAGCCCACACTTCTTCCAACCCCACTGCTTTTTTCTCCATCAATTTATCTACAATTGATGCCGAGTCCCACGCCTCACCTCCGAACCACCGAGTATTCTGCTCATCCGGATCACATGTTCTCTAGGTTGCCTGTAGGCTTCAACTCCTAAGATCTCGTCCCTTGAAGCCTCCCCCAACCCCTGCTTATATAGTAGTCCTTGGACCCTTAAATCCAAACTGGACTCCTACTTCGAGTCCCTTTCCTCCCAAAATTCGGACTCCAATTTGAATTTGAGCCAAAAATGAATTCCTTCCCGAAATCTAGCTAGAAAAACCTCCAAAAACGGATATTGGGCCTCCCCCAAGCTTCCTAGACTGCCCCCACGCCTCATGGGCCTCTCCTGGGCCTCCCCAAGCCCCTAGCCCCGCCTGGGCCTCCTGGGTTCCTCCCGAGCCCCCCGGGTCCCTGTTGGGCCGGCTAGGCCCCTCTTGGGACCGCCCCGAGCCCCTCCCCGGGCCAACCGCAGGCTCTCCCTGGTCTCCCGCCAGTGCCTAGGCCCGGCCGAGCCCGGCTTGGGCTGGCCGCCCGCCTGCCCAACCGATTGGGCTGCCACCCCTGGCCTCCACCCGTGCCTGGGCCGCGGCGATGTCCCGCCTGGGCCGTCGCGCCTGGGCCGGTGCGCCAAGCCACTGCTGGGCCGCACCTGGGCCGCCCCGCTTGGGCCACGCGCGTGGCTGTTGGTCGGCCGGCTGGGCGTGCTGCCGTCCGCGGCCGACGCCACCGCCTCGTGCCGCCGCGTTGTGGCGTCCGGTGGGGCTCCCTTTTTTATTTCTTCCTCGCTCCAACTCACGCCAAATTTTCCAAAAAAATTATGAAAAATACTCGCGCTCTTTTGAAGCAAATTTCCACAACGTGCTCCAGGCTCCATCTCGCCTTGTGCAGATGCTACCGTCCTCCGTCTCGTACTCGCTGGATTCTCTGCACCACCTCAAGATCTACCATCAACCTCGTACTCTGATACCACTTGGTGCGAAAATCACGAGGCAACACGTGGAAGTGTAGATCTAATCCGAGAGCACCGTAGAATTGGCAATGAGAGACACAACATTTTTAACGTGGTTCAGCCATGAGGCCTACGTCCACGGGGCTTGACTACAAACGCTCCTCCCCATTTATTAATTCTCTTTCAAATTACATTGTGTTGGCTTGGTTACATTGTGTGGTGTCCCTCTCCTTATATAGGAGACTTAAGATCCATGAGTCTGAGTCCAACTCCACCCGTATCCTACTAGGACTCCCCGTAATACCCTATTACAATACTACGTCTTCTCTAGTCCAACTCGTAACCTACTCGTATACATATTCGACACAAACTCAACAGCCAACTTCCGCATTACACACTCCAAAAAGGTGTAGTCTACCCTGTCATAGGCCTTCGACAAGTCAAGCTTGTAATAACAGAAATGATTGTCACCATGAGTATCGAATTCATGGTGACTAGAGCAACTTTTCTCGGTAAAGAAGCTCATTGAGCTTATCAGTTTCTCTATGTATCTCTCTTCGGTCTGCATTCATCCGCATGAGCTCCTCAAGTCTGCTTCGGGACTTCTCGATTGATTGAATCACATTGCCGTATTTCTTCTTCCCCCAACTTTGCAGTGACTTCATCACCTGGCGTAGAGCTAATTGATCGTGCCCAGATCCTCTTTTGGACCTGCCATTCTCCAGGCCGCCTCCATAGTCTCTTGCAGCCCTGGCTCCCTTTCCCAAAGATTTTCATATCGGGCATATGCTGCCTTGCCGTGGACCATCGCTTCTTGTTCCAAACATACAAGCAAAGGTAGATGATTAGAGCACGTAGTAATTAGATGACATACCCGAGCATCAGAGAACATGTCTTGCCACGTAGTATCAGCAACTACTCAATCTAACTGAACTTTAACATTGCTATTCCCAGCACGTTTGTTATCAAAAGTATAAGGGAGACCACTAAAACCCATATCAAGAAGATTGCATAAAGCTAAAGCTTCCCGAAAGGCAAACATTTGATTCTCCGCTCTCGGGTGCACAAGAAGTGTTCGAAGGGACAAAGGACCTCACTGAAGTCCCCCATGACCATCCAAGGGAGTGTCTATTCAGATATCAAATTTTGAAGAAGAGACCACATCCGGTGCTGATTATCCGTCCTTAGTTCACCATACATGTAGGTTAAACGCCACAGGGGATCATCTAGAGAAACACGTACACACACGTCAATATATCTCTCATTCGTAGATTGAACTTCAAAGTACATTTGATTGTCCCAAAAAAGAGTTAGACCTCCACTAAAACCATCACTACTAACACCAACAAAACCCATTAAGACTAAGACGACGCTTTAACCGACACACTCTTGCAACAGTTTGACGAGTTTCACATAAGAAAACAATGCGGGGATGTTTCCCTTGCATCATAGAAAGGAGATCACGAACTGTGCGAGGATTCCCAATCCCTCGGTTGTTCCAGCCTATGTAATACATTACTCCTGACGGGGCGCCACGCACAACCCCGTCAGTTGACCAGCAGCCCCATGGCTAGTTGCTTCCATGTTTACATCCCGCACCCTAGCCTCCACCTGTCCACCTTGTCCATGCAATTGCCCCTTAGAGCCCACCTTCATGTGTCCCCTTCTTCAGCACACCACCACCGCCACCTTCCGAGAACAACACCAATGCACCTGGGTTATAGGCCACGGCCTCCATTACTATCTGTTGTTCTGCTGAACGCTTACCCAGTATAGACGTGTCCTTGGACATCAGCGAAGTGTCCTATGATTCCAGATCAACACTCAAATTGCGCATCGCATTTGTCATAGCTACGGGACTAGGCAGTGTACTTTAGGTACCCCTGATCGGTTATGTCGACCTCCGGGAGTACTAGAGAAGTACAAGCAAGTGCATTGTCCGTTGAGGGGGGCGCGCAGCGACGTTACCGGCGAGATAGAATGTGGAACACTCGTGTCGGGGATAAATGGAAACTCTCGTGTCGGGGCGAATTGAAAACTCTCGTATTAATTTTAGGGATTAGGGTTTATATCTAAGAAATCTGGATCCCTTTCTCTCTCCCCCGGGTCCTATTTATAGGGGTTGAGGGAGGGATGTGAGAGATTACAATTATACCCCTTGGGCAACAATACACCCGCAACGGTATTTTGGTCTTTTACAAGAATCTTTATGGAATATTCAAATACTCTAATATCCTAACACTCGCGACTGCGGTGACGTGTTGTCCTGGGCGCCGGGGCGGAGCGCGGCCTTGATGTTTGCCGGGCCGAAGCACGGCCTCGACGTCTACCGGGACGGAGCGTGGCCTGACGTCGTCGGTGATACCAGCGGAGTTTGTTGACGCCGAGTAAAACGTGTCGATTCAGGGAGGGGGATCTTGACGTCCGCAGGAGAAGCCCGTCGATTCGGGGTAGCGTGGGGACCCTTCCCCCAACAGTAGCCCCTTGCCGGTTTGGGCGGTTGAGTGACGCCCGTCCAAGCCAGCGCACCAATTTCTAGGGGTTGGCGTGCAGGCCGGACCAACGACTTCTTCCTCCCTTTTATTTTTCTTTTCTCTTCTTTCTTTTTCTTCTTTTTCCTCCTCTTTTCTTATTTTTCTTCCTCCTCTTTTCTTCTTCTTTTTCTTTTTCCTCCTCTTTTCTCCTTTTCCTTCCTCCCCTTTTCTTCTTCTTTCTCCTCCCCTTTTCTTCTTCTTTCCTCCCTTTTCTTCCTTTCTTCTTTCCTCCCTTTTCTTCCTTTCTTTTCCTTTCTACCGGGCAAACTCCCTAACCCTAATGGGCCAAGGCCCATCTCACGCCCTAGGTCGGTTCGGGGCTAGGGGCATACACCCCTCACGCCGCCCCCCAACCCCCACCCTCACTCCACTGCTGCCCTCACCCCCCTCACTCCACCACTGCTCTCCCACCCCAACGCACCGCCGCTCCTCCAATGCACCGCCGTCCCCCGCGTCCCGTGCACGGCTCCCCGACCTTGCGCCTCTCCGACCTCTGCTGGCCCCAGCGGATCTCCGGCCTCGCGCCGGCTCCAGGCGGCTCTCCGGCCTCGCGCCGGCCCCGGTGGCTCTCCGGCCTCGCGCCGGCCACGAACGCCGCCGGCCGCAGCCGCTGGCCCCCGCGCCTTCCCGGCCCTGTGCCTCACGGCCTCCGCTCCCCGGCGCCTCCCCGGCCTCATCGGCCCCGGTGCCTCCCCAGCTTCGCGCCGGCCCCGAACCCCACCGGCCGCGGCCGCCGGCCCCCGAGCTCCGCCCCGAGTGCCGCGGGGAGCTCCACCGCTCCGGCCGCCGCCGGCCCCTGAGTTCCGCCCCGAGCGCCACGAGGAGCTCCACCGCTCCGGCCGCCGCTACCCTCGCAGCGCCTCCGTTCTTGCGCCGCCGGGTACTCCGGTCCTCTCCTCCTTGTCGCGCGCACGTCAGTCCACGTCTGGCTTTCCTTCATTGTTTTGCATGCACCTGTCGTCCTCACATAGCCAATTTCGGGTGGCAACGTGCGGTGATCGCCACCGTACGTACGTGTCTTCCCAATCAGCGAGATGTATGTGTGTATGTGATGTTCGTTCAAATTAGGAAATTTGTGGGATGTTTGCAGGATGCCCGAGCATCAGGCACTTGGCAAATTAAGCATGACCGTCTCGTGCGCGAAAGATCGGTTTCTCGATGTCCACATGTAACACGTCTCTGTTGGAGCGCATGCATGTAGACAAACATGCACAAAAATGCATGGAGATACATAGTTTCTGACCATATGTGCACATACGTATGTGATCATGCCTTTTTATTCATGTCGCCTCTCGCGATGTCGATCGAACGGCGCTAGGTGTGGGTGTAGCTATCCTGGCCCCTTGGTAGGTAGCCAGATATTTCCGTCCACCATATACGACGATTGATAATTCATATTGAATTACTAATAAGAGTAGAGAAAATAAGCCTACTGACTGTTATCTTGCAGCGCATGTATATGATCCATGTATATGGTTGATGAGTGTTCATTTTTGGTGGTTAATCGGGTTTAGACACGAATAAATCAAGCAACCGGGTTTCTTAACTGAATTAGTTAAGTAGGGATGAAATCTTGTGATATGTAGGGTTTTTTCCACATACCAATCTAGGAGCAAAGATTAGACCAAACTCACCGAGCAATAGCAAAATTCTCCACCAAATCTCGTGATATGTAGGTTGGAAAGGATGGAGGTGGCGATCGACCAGCGAAATGGATCACAGCCCAAATCCTCCAACGAGTGCCACTAGGAACATCTGTTCTTGTGGTCCTCAATCCTGGCAGCGGGTGTCGATCACGCAGGTTTAAAGATGAGATCCACCAGTGCGTTCTTGCTGAAGGGAAGACGGGGGGGATAGCACACAGGATGAAGCCTTCCGCCGTAGCTTCGACTACGGAAGTCTGGCAACCTGGTTCGGTGTTTAGATGTAGACGGATGCAAGTTTGTTGGTGCTAGTACATATATGTGCAATATGTTTATGTTCTTGCCAACAAGATGGGTCTATACATTTGATGGGCATATCTATACGAGTTGCTCAGTGTCTCATATAAGTGATTCCATACATGCACAGGGTTTGGTGTAACCTTCTGATTCGAGCCTTGTTCGGTTGCTTCTAAATAGGTTGTTGCTGAGATCGATTGGTGTGGAAGCCCCTAGTTGAAGACGCCATCACTGTTGACGTCTCCCCCGCAGCGGGTTCTAGCGCCGGCCACTTGTTTGCTGTCGCTGCTGAACTGCCAGAGACCTACGCCGGGCTGCATGTCCCTTACACAGTTTTTGCCGAGCGTCGCATTTCAAGGGTAACGTTTCTGCTCGTCGCCACGTATGTGGGTGCTTAATGCGGACTGTATCGCGGATTTTGTTATTTTTGGTTACGCAAAACTGCTACGTGGGGTAGACGAGGCGCAGGTACGACGATTGTAGGTCCCGCATACAAACATCGTTTGTCTTGTGGCGGCGAACGAGTAGGGAGAATAGCCACCGTATTTTTAAACGTTGATCACCGCGTGTTTCTCTCGTGTAGATTAACGCCCTATATTCTCCGCACAAAACTGGCATCGCCATCCCTTTTTGTTACTTCGTGATGCATTCGAACGTGTAGATATACGACCCCTCGAGCGGTCGCGGGCATGTTCGAGGAGTCTCACCGGACGCGCCGTCTCCATTAGTTCCCTCGAACACCCCCAGACTTGGGGCGAGCACGCTCTTGGAGCCGCGTCGGGCACGCTGCCGCGACGCCACGACCACGTCGACGAGGTCTGTAGACTTGTTAGATTCGAGGAGCCTTGCCGGACGCGCCGTCTCCACCAGCTCTCCCGAACACCCCCATACTCAGGGCGGGCGCGCTCTTGGAGCCGCGTCGGGCGCGCTACCGTGACGCCGCGACTGCGTCGACGAGGTCTGTAGACTTGGTAGATTCGAGGAGCCTCGCCGGACGCGTCGTCTCCACCAGCTCTCCCGAACACCCCCAGACTCGGGGCAGGCGCGCTCTTGGAGCCGCGTCGGGCGCGCAGCCACGACGTTGCAACCGCGTCGACAAGGTCCGTAGACTTGGTAGATTCGAGGAACCTCGCCGGACGCACCGTCTCCACCAGCTCTCCCGAACACCCCCAGACTCGGGGCGGGCGCGCTCTTGGAGCCGTATCGGGCATGCTGTCGCGACGCCACGACCACGTCGACGAGGTCCGTAGACTTGGTAGATTCGAGGAGCCTCGCCGGACACCCCATCTCCACCAGCTCTCCCGAACACCCCCGGACTCGAGACGGGCGCGCTCTTGGAGTTGTGTCAGGTGCGCTGCCGTGACACCATGACCGCGTCGACGAGGTCTGTAGACTTGGTGGATTCGAGGAGCCTCAACCGGACGCGCTGTCTCCACCAGCTCTCCCGAACACCCCCACACTCGGGGTGGGCGTGCTGTCGTGATGCCGTGACCATGTTGACGAGGTCCGTAGACTTGGTAGATTTGAGGAGCCTCGCTAGACGCGTTGTCTCCACCAGCTCTCTCGAACATCCCCAGACTCGGGGCGGGCGCGCTCTTGGAGTCGCGTCGGGCGCGCTGCCGTGACGTCGCGACTGCGTCGACGAGGTCCGTAGACTCGGTAGATTTGAGGAGCCTCGTCAGACGCGCCATCTGTTCCAGCTCTCCCGAACACCCATAAACTCGGGGCGGGCGCACTCTTGGAGCCACGTCAGGCGCGCTGCCGCGACACCGCGACCGCGTTGACGAGGTCCTCAGACTTGGTTAAGAGATGATGCGTCTGTTTTCTTACACCTTTTTGCACCGTACTTCCCATGTCTTTTGCTTTGCCATCGTTATTTGACAAACTGTTATTCGTTTGCTCGTGTTGGTTGTCAGAATTGATGTTGTTGAGGAAAGTGCCATCTTCCAACCGTGCGGGGCCGGAGCGCAGAATGCCAAGCGCAGGGGTGGAGAAGAACATGATCGAGGAGAGGGCAAGAAAACGGCCCCGGTGATGCACATCGGCTACCTCGGCTGCTCTTCTGCGGATGCGAGGCTCTTCTGACGGCTTGCCGAGGCGGGCAAGATTCCCGACCCAGGACACGTTACGGGCTCGGAGCCCCTCGGTTGCTCCGATGTGAGGGGCTTGCCTAGCCACGGGCGGATCGTCGTCTTCGCCGCCCAGTTCGACACCGGGTTGTGCCTCCTGCTGTCTGACCTCTTACGGGGGATACTGCTATTTTTTGAGTGATGCTGTCAGATCTCCACCCCTCGGCTTTTGTCCTGATTGCTGCTCTCAAGTGGGCGGCCCGAAGCATGGAGATGGTGAGCTCGCTCGCACTTTTTGCTTGGATGTGCATGCCAACAGAGGCGACACTGCGGGTTTGGGAGCATCGGGGTCTTCTTTCGGTCTACGGGACGGTCAGCTTTGGCCGGCGTCGCGGGCGCTGCGTCAGGGACTACCCTACGTTTCCCCTGAAGAAGGTTTGGAGGGACTGGTAGAGGGCGTGGTTTTACTACCGTGATCCCTCCTTGCGGCGACTGAGAGGGGTGGCGGCACCGTTCTTCGAGCAAGCTTGCCTTGGCGGGCGGGACGACGAGGGCGTGACCATGCTTCGACGCATGACTCGCGAACTGAGCGTGCGCGACTTGGTGGAGGAGTACTATTTACTGGGCATTGCTCTGCTTGCTCAGGCTTGGACTCTATCTCTGGCCCCGCCGAGCTCGTCGCGCTCCCTGCGTGTCCCGCGAGGGTACACGCCCACGACTTGTGAGTGCCTCTTACTTTTACCCACAGTTTGTTTGTGTTTGACTCGCTCTTACTGACCCTTGTATGCTCTCATGTTGCAGGCTCCACGCTGAAGGACGAAGAGCTGTGTGCTTACGAAGTGTTGGGCCGTTTCACCCTTGTGGAGGCCAAGGAAGCGAGCCGATTAATCAAGGGGGCCCGGCGCAATCGGGTTTGCGAGGACTTCGGGTGGCGGGTGCCTGCCCGGCCATTCCCTGTGGTTGCTAAGGCCCTTACCGCGAGCAAGCGGAGCCGGTCACCTTCTCCGTCCTTGCTAGGGCGGACGATTCGAGCGCGTGGAGCGTCCTCGGACGCTCCTTTGTCACCCCGGGGTTGGGAAGGGCCCGATGTCGGCTTCGTTCATGTGGGACGTCGAGTCGTACTCACGGGACTATGAGGACGACGTCGAGGTGTTCGCCGAGTTAGACCTGCCAGCGCAGTGTGACCTTGGGCCGACGGGGCTGCGTGACTCATCATTGTCTTCGAGTGAGTTTGACCTACGGGTCATTGGGGGTGACGAGGTCGCTTCTCGCTCTTCTACGATAGCTTGCGTGGCGAGCCCCGAGGCGGTGGCCCCACTGCCTCCTGGGGGCCACCCCGTGTCGACTCCCGTGGCGTCTGACGACGACGGTGTTGAGGAGGGTACGGCCGATGGGCCGCACCCTTTCTCAGTTGCAGGCCGGTTGCTTTCGGCTCACTTCGTCGACCTTGAGGCTGAGGCAGGCTTTTACCAGGACGCTGCCGCGCAGCTTTCTATGGCCGACCTTAACACGGTGTTTGAGGGTTTGTCCTTGCGATAGATCCGTGCTGTCTCTAAGTCTGCCATGCTCAAGGTACGGTTAGCGTTTACTTATATGAGGTTTTTGTGACATGATTCCCGCGGTTGTGCCATTACCATGCTTTCTCCTTGCAGACTTTCTTTGCCGCAGAGCAAGCATGGGAGATGCGTGACAATCTAGCTAAGTCCCAGCGGGCTCGCCTCCGTGAGGAGAAGAAGAACGTTACGGAGGCCCAGGCGGAGGCCGCCTCGGCCAAGGAGAAGTTGAGTCAGCATGAGGAGGTGATCTCACAGGAGAAGAAGAAGGTTTTGGAGGCCCAGGCGGAGGCTGCCACGGCCAAGGAGAGGTTGGGTCAGCATGAGGAGGTGATCTCCCAGCTTCGTGCTACTCTCCACACCGCCCAGACTCGGCAGGGGGAGCTAGCCATCCTGGCGGCCGCGGCGTGTGCCGCTGCTCAGGAGTTTGGAGGGATGCTCGGCGTTGAGCTCGACCTTCACACTGGTGCTGACGAGGACAAGGTTGCCGCCCAGCTCCAGTGGCCGGCAGCGGTTTGCACTGTCGTGCACGAGGCAGTGCCAGACCACATGCAGGACTGTGCTCGAGCCTCCCTTGAGCTGTCTCTCGCTTGCCTTCGCTTGGCTGGCTGCGACCCTATGGGTAGATTTCGGACAGAGGGCTACGAGATACCGAGCCGGGTTGACATCCAGCGGCCCAGGCTCCCCTGAGGTCTGATGCAGAGGCCTTCCTTTCGGGTGTGTGGAAGAAGCACGGCGAGAAGTACCTTCGTGGGATACGGAGGGCCCGTCTCAATGGAGGGTCTTCTGCTACTGCGTTTGACAGACCTTCTGGGGGATCCGACCCACCTTTTCCCTCATGTAACCCTATTGGTTAATAAAAAGTCAGAAAATTGGTGCAGCCGTGCTTTGCCTCCGGTGATCATTTCTTCTTTTTGCATTGTTTGAAGGTTGTTGCTTCGAGGCGAAAGGTTGTGGTTAGGAGGTACGGCACCCAGCCCCTAGTATGGGTGTCGTACAAGCATTGCTCGTTTGGCGGTTTGACAAAGGCCGAACGGCGTGATGACAACATACATTTTTTGACAAGCAAGGAGATTGCGTCGTTTGTCGAGAGAGATGTATAGCGACTTGTGTGGATTTTTTATATTATTGTCGACGCCTTGAGTGTACATGGTACCCGGATTCGTTGTGACGAGTATTTATCCCCCAACCACAAAAACTAGCGTCCAAGACGTTTATCGAGGGCAGTCATATCGTTCTGAGGGTGTGGCCCCAAAACTCGCGTGGTAGTGAGGGGACTCTCTACGCCGCGGTGGAGCGTGCTCTACGTCACGGGGGAGACAAAGTTGTCCCGACACGGCGACGGAGACGTTGCTCACGTGGCGGTGAGGGGACCCTCTACCCCGTGTCAGAGCATGTTCTACACCACGGTGGAGCCAATGTAATCCCAACACGGCGATGGAGACGTTGCTCATGTGGCGGTGAGGGGATTCTTTACGCCGCGGTGGAACGTGCTCTACGTCACGGGGGAGACAAAGTTGTCCCGACACGGCGACGGAGACGTTGCTCACATGGCGGTGAGGGGACCCTCTACCCCGCGTCGGAGCGTGTTCTACACCACGGTGCAGCCACTGTAATCCCAACACGGCGACAGAGACGTTGCTCACGTGGCGGTGAGGGGATTCTCTACATCGCGGTGGAGCGTGCTCTACGTCACGGGGGAGACAAAGTTGTTCCGACACGGCGACGGAGACGTTGCTCACGTGGTGGTGAGGGGACCCTCTACCCCGCGTCGGAGCGTGTTCTACACCACGGTGGAGTGTTACCATGCCTCCTCACGATGGAGGGATAATCGTTATCATCCTCGTTGGGCCGGCCACGGGCCGGCTGCTATTCTTCGTTTATGCAGACAACACTGCGGCTCGTAGGCCCATTATATAGTTGTGACAGAGGCAGTCGCAGCAGCCTAGGGTGAAGCCCTTTACAAAATACTAGCCGGCACATCGGCTTGCTAATAAAACTAGAAATGAAATATATGAGGGCTACAAGAAAAGTGCCGGGGCCGACTTGGCGTCCCCTGACGATGCTTCCGTACGTGAGCTATACGTAGTACTTGCGGAAGTTGTCGGTGTTCTACCTATGCTTCAACTCTGCTCCATCGAGGGTTTTTTAATGGAATGACAATGGGTGCATGACGCAGATAACTTCGTATGGTCCCTCCCACTTTGAGCTTAGCTTGCCATCAGCCTCGGAGTTGACCTTCTTCTTAAGCACAAGGTCACCCACTTGGATGGGCCGTGGCCGAACATTCTTGTTGTAGGCCTTCACCATCGAGGCTTGATATCGTTCGATGTTGAATGCGGCTTCTTACCTCACGGCGTCAAGACCATCTAGCGATGCTTGAGAGGCTTCATTGTCCAGCGATGAGGTAATGCGGAGTGACCCCAGCCTGACTTCTTCGGGGGTTACTGCTTCCTCCCCAAATAGGAGCTTAAAGGGGGTGAAGCCGGTTGCACGGCTTGCCGTCGATCAGGTGGACAACAGCACGCTGGGGAGCTCATCCACCCAATCCCCCTTGGGTATGTCGAAGAGGCGTGTGCGAAGGCCAGTTAGCATGATACCATTGGCACGTTCCACCGCGCCGTTCACCTTTGGATTGACAACTGACGCGAAGCACAAGTTAATGCCAAGGCCAATGCAGAACTTACGGAACGGGGCCGCGTCGAATTGAGTGCCATTGTCGATAGTCAGCTCACATGGCACTCTGAAGCGGCAGATAAGGTTCTTCCAAACAAACTTGTGAACACAAGCGATGTTATGCTGGCCAATAGTTCGGCCTCGATCCACTTAGAGAAATAATTGACCGCAACGACCACAGATTTACGGCCATGACTTTTGACCTTGAACGGGCCGACAAGGTCGACCCCCAACGCGCGAGTGGCCACGAGGGGGGAATCGGTTGCAAGTCGTGGGCAGGGAGATTTGTTCCCCGACCCATCCACTGGCATGCTGGGCATGTCTTGACGAGGCCTTGTGCGTCACGAAGTGCGGTTGGCCAATAGAAGCCTTGGCGAAAGGCCTTGGACACTAGGGCGCGCAGTGCGAGGTGGGAGCCGCATAGTCCCTGGTGGATTTCTCACACGATATCGGCTCCTTCTTCCTTGGAGATGCACCGAAGGTACAGCGCGCACACCCCAAGCTTGTAAAGGGCTTCTTGGTGAATAATGAAGCACCTAGCTTGGCTCTTCAGTCTCCGTGCCTCGACGGGGTCATCGGGCTCTGTTTCATCTGTGAGGTAGCGGAGGATTGGTATTCTCCAGTCTTGCTCTTCAATGTGGTGCACCTCCGGGAGGTCCTTTGTTGCTGGCACCGTGATGACCTCGTAAAAGGTGCCTGACGGGACCTCAGCTCGTGTGCTTGCGGTGCGCGCTAGACTGTCAGCGTCGGCATTCTCCGAGCGCGGGATGCTGTGCATGGTGATGCCGACGAAGTGTTTCTAAGTGGCCCGCACTAGGGCGAGGTACTTGATCATCTCGGGGTCCTTGGCCTGATAACTCTTGTCAACATGCCCAGCTATGAGCTGAGAGTCGCTCTTGACCATCACCCTCCGTGCCCCCAAGGCTCGTGCCTTGCGCAGGCCGAGCAACAACGCTTCGTACTCCGCGATATTGTTAGTGGCCTTAAACTCGAGACGCGCGGAGTACAAGGTGCGTGACCCCTCGGGCGATTCCAGGACAACCCCTGTGCCAGTACCATCGGAGCACCAGGAGCCATCCACGTATATCGTCCACAGCAAGTCAGCATAATCTTGGGTGCCGGGATGTTCTGACAGGACCATTTTGCCACAAAATCTGCTAGCACCTGCAACTTGATCGCTGTCCGGGGGAGAAAGTCGATGACGAATGGGGCGAGCTCGGCCGGCCACTTCCTGATGCGTCCGGAGGCCTCTTTGTTGTGGAGCATCTCTTTGAGGGGGAAGGAGGATGGCACTCGAATAGAGTGAGCAAGGAAGTAGTGCCATAGTTTGGGGGACGCCATCAGCAACGCGTATGCGAGCTTCTCTAGCTCGGTATACCGCGCCCTGGCACCTTGAAGTGCTTCTGAAACATAGTATACCGGGTGCTAGATTGTGTTTTCTTCTTTGGCCAAGACAGCGCTCACCGCTGCCGGGGTAGCTGCCAGATACAACAACAGGCTCTCCCCCTAGGCGGGGCTTTGCAACAGCGGTGGCGAGTTGAGGTACCTCTTTAGGTCATCTAGGGCTGCTTGGCTATCCACTGTCTACTTGGTGGACCCTCGCAGAGCTTTGAAGAAAGGGAGACCTTTCTCGGCAGATCTGGAGACAAACCTCCCGAGCGCCGCGAGGCGTCCGATAAGCTTTGTTACTTTCTTGATGTTCTCAGGCGGGCGTATGTCGAGGATGGCTTTGATTTTTGAAGGGTTAGCTTCGATTCCCCTTCTCGACATGAGGAAGCTGAGCAGCTTCCCTGCTTGAACATCGAACACACATTTCTCCGGATTGAGTTTCATGCCGGCTTGACGGAGGTTGTCAAACGTCTCCTGTAAGTCCGCCGCGTGGACGGCGGCTATCATGCTTTTGACGACAACGTCATCGACGTAGGCCTCGATGTTGCGCCCGACTTGGCTGGAGAGGGCCTTGTGCACGAGCCTGGAGAAAGTAGCTCCGGCATTCTTCAACCCAAATGCCATCCGGACATAACAAAATGTCCCGGAAGGCGTGATGAAGCTGGTCTTCTCCTCGTCTTCCCGCGCCATCCACACCTGGTGATACCCTGAGTAGGTGTCGAGGAAGCTCATAAGTTCACAACCGGACGTAGCATCGACGAGTTGATCGATTCGTGGCAGCGGGAAGTTGTCCTTCGGGCATGCACGGTTGAGGTTGGTGTAGTCCACGCACATGCACCACTTGCCGTTGGCCTTCTCGACTAGGGCAGGATTGGCAAGCCATTCAGAGTGCATGACCTCGCGGATGAGTCCTGCCTTGTAGAGCTTGTCCACCTGCTCCCGGGCCACGATCTGATGCTCCACCGACATCTTTCGTAGCTTCTGCTTGACAGGAAGCACATCGGGGTTGACAAGCAATTTGTGCTCGATGATCTCCCGGGAGACACTGGGGAGGTCCTCGTGCTCCCATGCGAACATGTCTCCATTGGTCCGCGACATGCTTAGGATGGCCTCCTCATTGATTGGTTCGAGGTTGACCCCGATGAGCACTGTCTTGGTCAAATCACCCTCTGAGAGTGGCATGGCACGCGTCTCGCCGTTAGGTTTAGGTTTTGGCACCCACCACCCTGATGTTGGCAGGTCAGGAGCCCCTTGCATAGCCTTGTCACCTTCCGACTGGACGGTATGGACATACCGAATGGCCGCTTGGATGTCGCTATCGATCTTACGGGACAAGTCTTAGTTGCCCCGCACTGTGATGACCCCTGAGGAGGCTAGGATCTTCATGCAGAGAAAGGCGTGGTGCGGAACCGTGCCAAATTTGTTCAGCGTGACTCGACCAAGGATGACGTTGTATTGGTAGGGGATGTCGACAACGTCGAAGACAATGCTCTCCCTACGGATGCAATCGCCGGCCCCAAATTCCATCGGAAGCTCAATCTTGCCGAGGGCTGGGACTGGCTCTCCCCCAAAGCCTAGGAGTGGTACCCCCGCGGGGGTGAGGCACACGCGAGGGATTCCCATCTCAGCGAGTGTAGACGCAAAGAGGATGTCCGCCGAGCTACCTCCATCGATGAAGACGCGATGCACCTCACAGCTGTTGATGACCGCCGAGATGACGAGAGCGTCATGGTGAGGAAAAGTGATTCCGCCGGCGTCCGCCGAGCCGAAGGTCACGGTGGCGTCGACCCACGTGGGTAGTTCAGTGGGTGGAAAGGAACCGATGTGGTTGACTTGGCGGGTGTAGGCCCGGCGTTGCCGCTTGGATGAGTAGGTGTGAGCGTTGCCTCCGGTGATGGCGTGGATGATTCGTTGAGGACCTACGGCTTGCACTGGTGCTTCGCCATGTGATGGTAGAAGTGGTGGCGGTGGTAGCCGTAAGGCAGGAACCCCTTGCTCCCGAGCTTGGTCGGCCGGCTAATCGATGCTCCTGCCGCCGGGGCGCCGTGGTTGTCGGCGCTGCCGGGCCACAATGACAACCTCGCACTTCGTCGTGGAGTGAGTGCTTACTTAGTGTACTTCACAGAACTTGCCTTGTGGCCTGCTGCCTCCACCACTTCTGTGGTTACCGTTCTCAGCCTGGCTGTTGCTCTCGCGGTCGTGGTGGTCGTCACACCTCCATCCTTGGTGATCCAGGCGTAGGTGGTCTCGTTCTTCACTGCGTGCTTGGTTCTGCCGACCGCCTTGCCACTGCCCTTGGCTTTGATAGTGTGTTTGCGGGACAGGAGCTTCGCGCTCCTCCACGTGGTGTACTCCTCGTTGGCGTGACCGACGCTTGTCATGATTCTCCGCGTCCGGCACGAACTGCGCAGCTGAGGCCAAGGCTTCGGCTCTTCTCTGCTCTTCTCTCGGGTGCACAAGAAGTGTTCGAAGGGACAAAGGACCTCACTAAAGTCCCCCATGACCATCCGAGGGAGTGTTGATTCAGATATCAAATTTTGAAGAAGAGACCACAGCCGGTGCTGATTATCCGTCCTTAGTTCACCATACATGTAGGTTACACGCCATAGGGGATCATCTAGAGAAACACGTACACACACGTCAATATATTTCTCATTCATAGATTGAACTTCAAAGTACATTTGGTCGTCCCAAAAAAGAGCTAGACCTCCACTAAAACCATCACTACTAACACCAACAAAACCCATTAAGACCAAGACGATGCTTTAACCGACACACTCTTGCAACAGTTTGAGGAGTTTCACATAAGAAAACAATGCGGGGATGTTTCCCTTGCATCATAGAAAGGAGATCACGAACTGTGCGAGGATTCCCAATCCCTCGGTTGTTCCAGCCTATGTAATACATTACTCCTGACGGGGCGCCATGCACAACCCCGTCAATTGACCAGCAGCCCCATGGCTGGTTGCTTCCATGTTTACATCATGCCCTAGCCTCCACCTATCCACCTTGTCCGTGCAATTTCCCCTTAGAGCCCACCTTCATGTGTCTCTTCTTCAGCACACCACCACCGCCACCTTCCGAGAACAACACCAATGCACCTGGATTATAGGCCACGGCCTCCATTACTATCTGTTGTTCTGCTGAACGCTTACCCAGTATAGACGTGTCCTTGGACATCAGCGAAGTGTCCTATGATTCCAGATCAACACTCAAATTGCGCATCGCATTTGTCATAGCTACGGGACTAGGCAGTGTACTTTAGGTACCCCCGATCGGTTACGTTGACCTCCGGGAGTACTAGAGAAGTACGAGCAAATGCATTGTCCGTTGAGGGGGGCTCGCGGCGACGTTACCGGCGAGATAGAATGTGGAACACTCGTGTCGGGGATAAATGGAAACTCTCGTGTCGGGGCGAACTGAAAACTCTCGTATTAATTTTAGGGATTATGGTTTATATCTGAGAAATCTGGATCCTCTTCTCTCTCCCCATGGGTCCTATTTATAGGGGTTGAGGAAGGGATGTGAGAGATTACAATTATACCCCTTGGGCAACAATACACCCGCAAGGATATTTTGGTCTTTTTACAAGAATCTTTATGGAATATTCAAATACTCTAATATCCTAACACTCGCGACTGCGGTGACATGTTGTCCTGGGTGCCGGGGCGGGGCGCGGCCTTGATGTCTGTCGGGGCGAAGCACGGCCTCGACGTCCGTCGGGACGGAGCGTGGCTTTGACGTCGTCGGCGATACCAGCGGAGTTTGTTGACGCCGAGTAAAACGTGTCGATTCAGGTAGGAGGATCTTGACGTCCGCAGGAGAAGCCCGTCGGTTCGGGGTAGCGCGGGAACCCTTCCCCCAATAGCATCAATCATATCCGAGCTATACAACACAACAGAACCTGTCAGAGTAAATGAGCTGTGTTAGTATGTCCTGGGATCAATCGCTGTTCCTGAGCACGCCCCTTCAGAACAGAGATAACATGCATCCCAGGCTCAGACAGCTCCCAGGCCTACTTCAACAGTCGCACATGACCCCACTTCCAGCATCCTCCATCCCCCGACTGGACTCACTTCGTAGCCAATCTACAGTATCATGTATTCGAACTGAGACACTCACATCCTTGACCTTGGAAGCTAATTCATCATCAACCTCCTGAGCGCCTTGGACATCTTGACCATCATCGGCATTCTTTGAGTCGGCCTGTTCGGACAAGTTGCCTGACGGCTCCGCAAATTCACCATTCTGACCTTTGCGGGACGACATGGATTCCGTGCAACCCATCGGGCCTCTGAAGAGACTCCGCCGTGCCATCGGCCACGGTGCAGCCACCGTACCCACTCTACGATCCGTCTGCTTGAACGGCGAACAACTCATCTTATTGTCAAGATTGCACAAGGGCTCCTTGCTTCTCTTACGGCTGCATTCATCTTCATCATGTACCATAAGCCCACAATGGAAGCAGAAAAAAGGCACCCGCTCATACTTTAGGAGAAAACTGCGAATCTCTTGTATGCCTCGACGCCGGACCCGGATATCGACCGTCGGTTGCAATGTGCGCTCCACTGGCCACTCCACACAGACACGCAGGAAATGGTGTCGCGTTCGGCCATTCTCCGCCACATCCACCTCCCGCACTCTGCTCTGTTTGCATATCCAAGGGAAGGTCACAGATTCGAACCCATATCGGCACCATGTCCAACAGAACCTCAAATAACCGAGCATCGCCATAGAAAGGAGCAACAATCAGGGCATTCCCTTGATGTAGCCAAGGACCAGCTCGGACGACATGGTTGTAATCGCCTTCAGCATTGAAAGAAACAATGACAACATCAGACCGGTGGCCACCGTACGAGTAGAATAATAGCGAACCAAGACTGCCAACTGCCTAGCTTCCTCCGTCTCTGCTTCATCGAGTTCATACTCCAGGATATCGTCCGAAGAAATCTCCTCCTCCCCTTCCAACAATGCCTTTGGTCCCCTGTGATGGCCCATCACCTTGCCCTCTTCCGTCAACGCTTCTAGCCACACGTCCGCCTCCACCACCCCTGAAACATCTGCCCTCAATGCCACAGATCGGTGCTTGGCCATCGGCAACATCTTCACAGCCGACTGCTTGCCAGGCGACTTCGGGTGGGTAGTCGCCTCACCGGCAACCCCATAATCACCCCCACCACCGACAAGATCAGCCAACTGCGAATTCGTCGCCATCAGTCTAACACCCGGATCAAGGTCACTGCTATATATGTTCCATCGAGATTGCCAAGGATTCACTTGTTTGATGTCTCCCTCATAGCCTCCTCCGCCCCCTTTTATGAGGAACCGGGAACCGGCGGAACCTCTGTCTCCGACCTGGACACAACCATGATCTGTCATACGATCGTCCTCCGTGTAGGATACCAACACCGAATCCGGATCAGAGATGAACACATCCAAACAGAAACCACCAAGACGAAGTTGCCGCCTACATACTAATATTTTTGATATGAACTACTTAAATGCCGATGCACTACTACGGGTGAAAGAATCGTGGCCCCAGGACATCGAGCCGCCATCGTTGGCACTGTCTTCCCCTATAATATCCTTTGCTACAGACATGTGTAGTTTTTCCAATATTTTCTCATGTTTAGTTTTAGTTTAAGTGAAGTGGATAATGGAAAATCTATAGGGCGGTTTGTTTGGATGTCAATTGACTTGTGATTGATATTTGCTTTTGGAATTTTGCAACATATACTACAATATATTTGTTGTCGAGGCAAGCGGCATATACTACATGGATGCACATCCTTCGGACCGAAACCCTGAACACTGGGATAGGTATATATCAGGCTTCCAGCCCATATTGGTCGGAGGGTTTTAGTAGGCCTAGTATATTTTGGCAGGGGGATGCCCAAGATGGCTGAGTTTGGCGAGACCATGTGTGCTTCAGGCCCATGGTGACATTGAAATATCTTGAGATGAATTTGGTTAAGAGGTACTAAACGTTTTAACAGAGTAATGTTCCCCTTCTCGATATAAATGAAAGGATTAACCAACACCCTGTTTGTCCCCTCGGTGTTCGAAAACGGTTTTGTTGAAACCGTGCTACTTAGTTAAAAACAGAGTAATAGTTTTTTTCTGATGAATCTCATTATAGTGTGGGATGTTCTTGCAATTCATTAAATAGAATAAAATTAATCACACTTATGAGAAAAATCAGGTAAAAAAAATCTTAGAAAGCTCAGTTAATTAGAAAAAAATCAGACAAAAACCATGACTTGATGGCCAAACTATGTAGCTAAATTAGGTTAGGAGCACTATCAAACAACATGAGCATACCAACACATACAGATGAGGCCCTGAGACCCTTGACGCTACAGGCTGCATCACCATTATTACCCATCACACTCGTGACCCGATGACTCTGACTTGTCCGCAGCAATCAAGGGAATAGGACCTGCTCGTTGCTCCAAACCAACACGGGCCTTGAGAGCAACACGTCCACCAGTTCCGCTGCTACCGGAGAGAGAAGCTGAATCACAGGTGAGCAGGTCCGGGCCTCTTCAACCGAGGGGAGAGGACAGCCATGCCACACCTCAAGCAAGCACCCCCGCATGCCAGCCACACCCTATGGGGCAAAGCCCAACAACTAGAGCTACCGGCCTCCTGCTAGCCTCAAAGGAGCTCCACGACACCGTCTCCAAGGAGAAAAACAATGCTCGATCTGGAAGTGGTGTGCCGACCATGCCATATCCGTGCCGCCCGTGGCTACATGCAGATGAGGCACCTCGCCACCGACCACTTCCACAGCATCACCACCCACAATTGTTGTGCCACGTCCTGTCTGTCGGCTGCTCCTGCTACACCACCTCCCACCGGCCGCTGCCACTTCACGGTGAGGAGGAGCCGCCACATGCTACCACAAAACATTGGGCTCGCAAAGAAGAAGACCCCCGCGAGACTGCTGGGCAACCTACCGAAGGCAGCCCCACCGAAGGCAGCCCTACTTCCAGTCGCCAAACTGCCATGCCAGATCTAGCCGGGGCTCCAGATCCATGAGCCACCAGCACAGCCGCCTCACCGCCACTAGGCCTGCGTGCCCCAGCCGCAATGCCGCCACCCGTGGCCACAAATGCAGCCGCCATTAGCCGCTATGTTCTCACTCAGACTCGAGGGAGCCCGAGCTGCCACACACGCTGTCCGCCCCCTTCGGAGACAGGCCCCGCCACCTCCGTAGCAGGCGCCAATGGCGAGGAGGGGCAGTGATGAGAAGTCGGGCTAAGGTTTTGGTTGCCGCCTAAGTCACTTGCGGGGCCATTTTTCCTTTCTAGAGTAATACCTTTTGCGTCTTATACTTCTTTGAATTAACAAGTTTTAGCTGCCGGGTTGAACGGGTTGATGCCGACCTGTTTTGGAACACCCCTGGTGGCTCTACTTTAAGACAGATGATGTAATTCCAAACTCTCCTCATTTCTTTGATAAATAAGCAGAGCTCTCGAACGTGCCAACCGTTACAAATTTACTAAAGGAGAGTTGAAAGAAAAAAAATACAGAGAAGCTTGCTTTAATTTCGCAACAAAGTTGGAAAAATGAACGAGAGGCAGTGCTGTTAAACTAGGTGTGATTATCTTTTTTAATGGAAAGTCCATTTTTTCCCATCGCAAGTTACCATGATTCTCATGCTTTGATCTGTATGCTATCTTCGTCGTACTTTTGCCTTTTCTCAAATTTTTGCATAAATGCCCAATCTCTCTGATATTAATTTTATCTAATATTGGCAAATGTTTTCTTAATTCTAAACTGTGGAGCACAAAAGCTGTTCTCGTTTTTCTGCAAATCAGTAAGAGGTGGAACACCATTTTGTACTTCCGTACTAGGTGTGATCGTAACAGAACTTTGGTTATGTTTCCTGTAATCTGCAATAGTGGAGCAATTAGCATGAACAATTGTGACTATGTAATCAGATATTGGTTAATATACATAGTTAACTTAGTGCTTTCTTACTAATATTGTTGACCACTGTAATAACTGGATTATTTATTAGCAACTGAGTGCAATAGTGTCTCGGCTTCACTAAATATACGAGAAAAATCTGAAAGGGGGTATTGTATCAAGGTTTTACTATTACTTCATAAACGCTCATACTGAGTTCTATGCACATTAGGCAACTATGGATTCGTTTATGCGTTACTAATAATACTCTTTCAAAAGTGAATATTACGTTATTTCTTTTACTCTTTATGTGTTTATCAAAAACCTGTGGAGAGGCACGGGTTGATGACTGAAAGTGCATTTGGCTTCCTAAGAGTTTTAATAATTAATGATAAAATAATTAAGAGATTAATGTGTGCATCAAATTAATGATCAGAAATTTAGTGGCATAAAATGTAAAAGATATTCAACAATAAAAATAGAGATATCTTGCTCCGTGCTCAAAAGATATCCACTCAAAAACCTTTGAAACACTTTCTATACCAATCTTCAATGCTTGTTCGGAACTTCTAGACTAGTCGGCCATAACTTTTTTTTGAGATAGTAACTTCATTCAAAGAGATAAGGAAAACATCACCGATACATCTAGAACAGGACAGCAAACCCTACCCAATAGCAGAAAAACCCCTGAAGCAAAGAAGACCTAAGACACGTCCAGAGGTATCCAAGAAGTTTTTAAAGTGTTGGCCTGGATCTTTCGAGTGATATTGTCCGGAACCTCCAGAGTTTTTTAGTTGTTCTATTCATAAGAGCTAATGTTCTCCGAAACCTTTGAGTGAGGTTCATCTGAACTCTGTGAGTGGGAATAGAGCTTTCGCCTCGAAGCCTTGATCTCATTAGGAAGTGTTGAGTGAGGTTCATCTGGTCTTTCGAGTGGCGACAAAGTTTCTATCCCGAAGCCTTGACTTCGTCTAGACCTTCCGAGTGGAATCTCTGAGCCAAGACTTCGTTTGTGTTCCAGTGCTTCCTCGCCCGAACGCTTAGTCTGGCACCTCTGAGTAAACCAAGTTGACTTTTTTTAATTCTCTGAAACCTCCGAGTGTTCGCTGTCCGGAACTTCCAAATTAATTTGAGTTTCAGGATAGAAGGTTGGTTTTTATTTGGAACCTCCAAGCTTCAGCTGTCTGAACCCTCCGGGTCAAGGATATTCTAGAGGTGAAGAGCTACCAAGAAGAGAGCGATGCTTCATATCGGTAACCCTCTTAAGAGAAGGACATGTTTCGGTGCCGGCTTTGATCGTTAGACCAAACTTCCTCAACGAGGACGTAGGCCACACCAAGGATTCGAACTTCAACAACAAACAACCTTGTCTTTCTATGTGCGAGTACCTCATAGTTACTTGTTGCTATTACTTATATTTTGCTTGCTAGATTGTTAGTTTTAATTCCCATCATTTTGTTACACAGTACTTCCTCCATCCCATATTGTAAGACATATTTTAATTGGTTAAGATAAGGTTTTGACTATTAATTACTCTATTAGTATGTGATATGTGATATAAAGTCACAATCATAAGTAAGTATTTTTGACTACGAATCTAATGATATCAATTTTATGTCACATAAACCACATACTATTGTATTGTTGATTATAGTGTTATTTTAACTAATTAAAATATGCCTTACGTTAATGTGATGGAGGAAGTAGTATACTTAGGAATAATTAGGTCTATTCACCTCTCTTCTACACGCTCATCCTCGGTCCTTCGGTGACTAGTTAAGGAAATACTATAAGTACATGGGAAATCATATTGGAGAAGAAAGCCATCAGGTCTTGGTCGTACATATGCAATGCTTTGAGCTAACCTAGCAAACAATCAGTTGCAGCAGCAAAGACATGGTTCAAGTGATTTTTAGATGAATAGGGAAAAGAGCTCCCCGGTTCCATTTCGTTAGAATGAAAGCTTTGTCTCCACCAGTTTCACTTCAGATACATTTGCACCCTCACGGCTCGGTAGTTTGATTTGCAGCCTCACGGCCTGTCTCGTGGGGGCGATGATTGTGGCTTGGCATTATGGAAAGCATGTGGGTTTCACAGTGAGAAGTGTTTATAAACTAGCTTTGCAGATTCAGATGTCTGGTAATTGTTTTGGACAGCATAGTGCTGTAGCGGATGGGAATAGAGATCTATTGGGAATGCCTTTTAGCAGGCTAAGGTGCCGCAGAAAATTAAAGTTCTTGCTTGGATGTTGAGTACTGACAGTCTTGCAGTTCAAAAGAATAGATGGCGGCGTTGTCTTGATGTTTTGCCAACCTGCTCTATATGCGGTATTGAAGAAGAGGACGGTTTTCATGCCGTGATCAGTTGCACTAAGTCTAGGGCTCTCCGGTTTGCCACCCGTGCAGTTTGAGATCTTCCTTTAGAGTACAAGTTTGTGAAATCTAGACACGACTGGCTTCTCAATCTCTTGGCTCATGAGGATGTGCATACACGATGTAAGTTGCTCTTTCTCTTTTAGAGGGCATGGCATCTTCGAAATGACTTGATCTTTGGGGAGGGAAAAGCTTCGATTGTAGCTTCGTTGCGTTTTCTGTCTAGCTGTGTGGAGTCCGTGTATTTTTCTGCACCTACTAATGATGGTAAAGGTAAAGCAAAGGTGGGGTGCGATGCTAGGCCGGCTGTGTATGTGGAGAAGGAAAAAGGACTGAGCTGGACTCCCCCGCCTACAGGTTGGTTAAAGATTAATGTCGATACAGGTTTTGACTCGTCTTTGCCTTCTGGTGGTCTCGGCATTACTATTCGGGACACAAATGGCCGAGTGCTCCTGTCAGCTTGTGAGTTCTTGAGGATGCTGAGCTACAAGCCTGCTTGCGTGGGCTTCAATTGGCTCTACAGTTTCAATCCCCGGTGATTTTGGAAATGGACAGTCTTTTTGTGCATGGTTTTCTCTCAAATATGAATTTGGATAGGTCTCCTTTGCGGGATCTTAAAACTGAAGCACGTGACTTGATGCAATGTTTCCACGAGGTAAAGCTGGTGAAGATTAGCCGGCAAGTTAATGGTTTGGCGCATACAATTGCGCAGTTAGGTAAAAGGGAGTCGTGTTTGAGATGTGTTATATGGCCATGTTCCTTCCTGCGTGTCGGCTTTGGCCACGAACTCTTGTAATAACTGTGGTTGATTTTATTTAAGTTGTCTATTTAAAAAAAAAGATTCTATCTTATTCCTTACATAAACATGTGGAGAAACTATCGAGGCCAAACAGCAAAGCACAAAACGATCACCCAGCTAGTCAAATTGATGTCGACACGGGGTGTTCCTGGCGCTGCATGTTCACGGCGATATGTTGCAAATAACGAACGTGTTCTTCATGCCTCCTAAGCCTAACATCAATGATGGCAAAGGTGACAATAGATAGCTAGTGCTCTACTAGTTGTCTTGGTTTAAGATATCTCTCTACTCCTATTCGAGTTATGTGTCGTAGTCTCAGTATACTAGGATCGCTATTCAAGAACATATATAGAATTATAGATGGCTCCTGTTCACCACTTGCTATTAATTGCACTTCAGAGAGCACATGGATCTCTCTTGCTCTCCATTACACACTCAACTTCTCTCACATATATCCACCTCAGCAATAATCTCAACTTTCCCTAGCTATGAAATCATCCTTTTTCAGTACAATTTAAAAGAGGATGGCCCTGCCTCGCTTGGTGTTGTAGTTGGGAATTCACTAACGATCGAGTTGTTTCATTATTTTAGATTAGCCAATTTGGGTCGATCCAAGCCTCTAGTCGATTGACTGAATCGATCTATAAGATTATTTGCCTAAGCCTGGTCTGTCTAATAAAGAAGTACCCTCGAGTTGAATTTAATTACCTAAAGCACCACTGAATTTAAGCTATTGTATTTTTGAGGAGAGGACTTCTTTAAAGATAAGCTAGGTCCTCCCTAAGTTAAGTTTTAGGATGCGCAACTTCATATATCAATGACATTTGAGTCCCAGGTCCACATGTAAATGAGACATAACAGTGTCATGTCATGAACTTAAACTTAGGGAGTGGTATATGCTGAAAATTTCTCTTCCTGAGTACACACCCATTTTTCTCTTATTTTGACACTAGGTAATTAGGTAGCCCTTGTTCTTCCTTGATTCTTTATTAGAATAGCTTTCTGTTCTCCTTTTGCTCTTTTCTGAGGCATCCCTTCTACCTTCTTTGGTAAAGTAGTCAAAAACTAACCACTCCTTAGTTGCCCAGTGTTGATAGCTGTCCATAAACATATAAACTAGCCGAGATGTAAGACAAAAAAAAAGATCAGATGACTAATTAAACAACAAAGGTTTCGTTGTGCCAAAAACACGAAATACAAAAAAGATTTCCCCGGAATTATGATGATGCATAGAAAACTCTTTCGTTTTTGATAATACAAAAAAGGGTCTCAATGCTGACCTTAGAAGCCATGTGTCGTTTGTGCTATGTAAGAGAGGAATAAGACATGTTTTAGCAACTCATGCGTGTTATTTAGAACACACCCAATATGCTTGCACGGAGTGATTTATTTCCTTTCCTCAAAAGAACAAATATTTCTCAAATCACTTCAAAAGAATGACAATCTTCTGATTTTCATGTTGTCACCGATCTCTACAGTACCAAAACTATCTAATCAAGGATGCCAAACATCCTTTGAGGCAGTGATCGGGACCCCACTACAAAACGTTCAGATATCTAATGTCTTTATCTCTAGGTCAAAGTTTAGCCTTAAATGCCACCAAAATAGGGCTAAGCCGGTGTTTATTGGGTTTTTTTTGGGTGAGGGTGGGGTGGGGACATCAACTCTATTCCTCATTCATAAACGTCTGCAAAGTTCAAAACAAACTCCGGCCGCCTTTTTGTAAACGCAGAGATAGTCCACCTCTACCATGGCGTTCATAAACGCCGTGGACTTTAGGGCTACCGCAAGCCTGTGTTGCTCTAAATGTTGGGAATCACTTTCCGGCATAATTTTCTTGATGCTTACAGAAGGCCTAAGAGGCGTTCAGAGGGGTTTTAGGGTGTTAATAGTCAACTCGCAAAATGATTCCTTGTAGCGCGAAAAGATGTGAACAGGGAATTAGACACCGCTATCGTGAGATCTAATAAGACGGCACATGTAAATTAAAGCACAAAAGTATCAGAGAAACAACTTAGTTCCAAGGAAGCATATGATGGTAGAAAATCATAAAAATAAAGGGGTACAAATGCGTTGCTTTTAGCAGACGTAACAAGTGCAATCATCTGAAGGGCTTCTCAAAAAATTTGAAGTGGAAAATAAATTGCGAACATGTATCACCAAATATGATCAGATCCAGCTGATCTGGATGTTCTGGCAATGACACTCACACAACCTGGTGTAAAATCATCTAAAGAACAAAAACATGGTCCAGATGAGAAAATAATAGAAATAACACGTACGCATGTGATGAGTTAGTCGTAGTGGTAAACACTACATCGGTCATGGGAGTTTTCTCGTTAGTGGCGAGTGAATTCCCGACGCCTCCAAATCCTAGGTGGATTATGATATCGTTTAGTTGCCACTCACACAAAGTTCATATAGTCTCTCGCTATATATACTGTTGGCGGCAGTTGTATATAGGATCAATGCCCTAGTTCAACGCGCAACAGCTCACTAGACGCTCAAGTCACAACTGAACTTCAGCTAGTTCATGGATCAACCAATAGCTAGATCCATATATTCTCTAGTTTTATGGATACGTTTTCTTGCAACACATGAGGGCGTCCTCGTGCAATAGACGCCCATAACTCGCACCTCATCAATACATAGGTTCGAATCAGTGGCGGAGCCAGTATAACAATGGAATTTAGCAAATCCTCTATTAAATTGCCCTTATCACTGTTTATTAGTGGAAAACAACCCATAAACAATGAAGGTGACCCCAATGGACAATTCATTCAGCTTCGCCTGGGTTCGATCAGTTTAGTTAGTGTTGATAACAGTAATTTTATTGATCGCTCTTTTGTGCTATAGCCGACAAAATTATGGTATTATTGTTGGGTGAGGATGTATGCTGTGATCTCGTCACATGGAATGAACATGTACTGTTACATTATAAGGCTCTTTTATAGTACCCAAAGATGACTATGGACCGTCTATTTCTAAAGATCAAATGGTGCCGATCAATCTATACTATTGAGTTCTACGAGTAGTATATGTGATCTAACTTGAACAATACGACACAGTATATGGGTTTCAGGAGCAAAATTGGAAGCAATAGACATCAATCCCGCAAGTCACAGGAGTAGAATCGTAAACTCATAACCGGACCCAAACCCAGACCCAATCCGGATCCATTCCCGCACAGCCAGTAGCACCCAGACGCGTTTCAGCCTAGCTCTCCCGGCAGCGCTAGGGTTCCAGCGGACCTAGGGATAGGGGCAGCCCTCGAGGGTGGTGGTGGCAAGATTGGGGTACGGCTATGGCGGCGGCCATCACCACCACAACGACACCGCCAGGCTACTCAAGAGCTTCGGCCGCACGGAGGAGCATCGCAACTTCGGCATCGGCCTCGTCGCCGGCTTCCTCCTCATGACCTATGCATGCTTCTCCACTGCCAAGTTCGACAACATCCACATCGCCAACAGTAAGCTCCTCACTTGGCACCACACAAATCTGCATTTCCTCTCCCTCCCCTTCCTTGCCTAGCTCGCGCTTCAGACCAAACCAAACCTCGCCCTCTCTCTTTCTCTCTAATAGCACGCAATAAGCCCCCCTTCCAAGAATGCAGCTGCCGGGATTGGCTCGCTGCTGAAGGCCGCCCACGGCTCCAAGAAGCCATTAGGTGATTTCAGCACCAACATCTCTAACAAATTCGCTATACCAGTCAAGGAGTTTGACGGCTCCTCTATTCTTCCTTCTCCTCTATTTAGATTTGGGTGTGTAGGACCACGACACATTGTCGAAGCAGGCAAGCAAGGCCGAGGTGCTCGAGAAAGACAACGACAGGGTTCCCTCTTCGAGCCAGGTAAAACAAGCTGACGATGACATAGCACCCGGGTATCGTCAAGAAGGATAAAGCCGGCCCTCTGGACATAGGGTGGGCCAGACCGACTACTCGGAGTCCGACTTCTACACGGGGGCGCCTCGTCGACTTGGAGTAGAAGACAAGGATATATACCTACCCGGTAATCCTGGATTCTAGTTGTAACCAATTAGGAGATCAATCTGTAAACCGATCCGGACTCTTGTAACCCTGCCTCCGGCCGCCTATATAAGGCTGGGTAGGGATCTTCCGATCGGTAAGCAATTAGACTCACGTAGAAGTTTTCATACTCTTAGACACATAAGCCCTAGCAACCGAGAGATCTATTCTCGAGGTCTTGCGGCACTCGGGATACCAGCAATATCATCCACCAAACACAGGATGTAGGGTATTACCTCTTCTTGAGGGCCTGAACCTGCCTAAACTTTGTGTCCCGTGTGCACCCATCTAGATCTGCTGTCTGCGCATCACCCCGTATTCATTATTGCCGGATCAGAACACCGACAGTTGGCGCGCCAGGTAGGGGCATTGCGCACAGATTCATCTGAACAGATCCGGATGGGTTTCTTCAACAACAATGGCGACTTCGTCCCGGGCTGAATCATGAGATTTGGCTCCCTGGACACTGTCCCTGATCCAATACAACTTTTCTGATTCAGAAAGCTGGACTTCATCACCGACAAACTCGGCAAAATCCACATCTGCGACTCGGCTTCCGGCCAGTCGGCGGAGACTTCATCACCCTTCCCACTGGGACTCTCCTCCAAGTCGACGATTCTGGCGACCATCTCCGAGGACGAGGTCGTGCCCAAGTTGGATCTACTGCTTGAACACGGATTTGCATCCATCGAGCAGGGATCCCAACTGGTTGGTACGATCGTATCCCTCTTGCCCGTCCTCGACTACGACTCGGACGACTTCGAGAGTTCGGGAAGTCATCACCCTTCTCGGAAGGTCTTCATGGCTGATCCGGAAGGGGACCATACAATTCTCATTGCAGATCAGACCCCCACTTAGCTTGAAGCCACCCGGCTTCGCCTTCTCGCCAAGGAGGAAAGACTAGCTGAGCAGCAAACCGTGCTCGCTCGCCATCATGAAGAAAGACAACGTAACAATGACATGCGAGATCGAGGACGCCAAGTCAACAACACAGTCCACATGCGTGAAAGAGATGGTGTCCCGATATTCCCGCTTCCCAGTCATAACCTTGTTACTGCCACGGTGGCGGCACGAGCCATCAATATTCCTGAGGGTACCCCCGGGCACGACGACCTCCGACGGCTCAAGATCCTGATGGAAGAGGCAACTCTCCAACAGGCCGAGATCTCTGGGGAAGCAACATCGCCCCGCTGGGACGGTTCGTGACCGACTCGGACCGGACCGTGATGCACGGGACACCCTCGACGCAAGACGCCACGCTCATCGCGACGCGGGGAAAAATAATCACCCCGCTGGGTCAGTCCACAGCTGACTCGGACCCAACCGCGGCGGACGGAACGCCCCCGAGGCCGGGCACCCCGCCCGGCGGGATGCCGGGAGAGATAATCACAGCGGCCACCATGGTGATAGCTGCGCTACTAGCCAGCGTCGCTCTCCGACTCCTCCCGACATGGCCTATGCGGGTCCGAAGGCGTTCGGTCCTCGCATCCACAATGTCGTCTTCCTGCCACGATTCCGAATCACTAGCATCGACAAATACACAAGCGAGACTCGGCCAGACATCTAGCTGGCCGATTACCACACGACATGCAGAACTAATGGAGGCAACAATTATGTTGCAATTCACCACTTGCCCCTGTTCTTAGCCGACTCGGCCCGAGCTTGGCTGACTAGCCTGCCTCAGGGCAGCATCCAGTCTTGGGCTGATTTGGAGACCCTTTTCGTGAACAACTTCCAAGGCACCTACAATAGGCCTAGAAACACGTGGGATCTTCACAGTTGCACCCAGGAAGCGGGCGAAACCCTCAGAGAGTACATCCAGCGCTTCTCCAAAAAGAAGAACTCTTTGCCGGAAGTCCGGGAGGGCAACATCATCACCGCTTTCTCCAAGGGTGTTCAGAGCACAGATCTCATCCATAAGACCGCACGTAAGAATCCGCAGACTACGCGCGAGCTTTTCGATATTACAAACAACTTCGCGATCGGTGAAGAAGCTGTACACAGTGCAACCAAAGACGACAAGGGGAAGGGCAAGGCTCCCAAGTCCCCCGAAGCAAGGGATCGTCTCAGGTCGCCCAAGAAAAAACACCGAAAGCACAAGAGTGGAGACTTCGTTGCTGCTGCCGAGCGCGCTTCACAACGTTGACCTCAGTGCGGCAATGCCACTTTTGAGGAGATGATGAGCCAGCCGTGTCACTTCCATGGGCCAAAGTCCAATCATCTCACACGTGATTGCAATCTCTTAAAGAATTTGAACAAGCCTTTCGCCTCCAGCCGGAACAAAAAGGACCCTCTCCCGGATGAGGGCGATGAATTCCCAAAAGAGACTGCATGCCTTATGATCTTCGGCGGCCCGAACGGCTATGAGTCCAAGCGTCGTCAGAAGCTCACAGACCGTGAAGTCAATGCGGTTGAGCTGGGAGTACCCCAATACCTGCGATGGTCTGAGTCCATAATTTCATTCGGTTGCTCGGATCACCCCGACTATAAAACTCATCCCGGAAGGTTCCCCTTGGTGGTAGATCCAATCGTACGCGGCGTCTGACTCACCAAGGTCCTCATGGACGGAGGGAGTGGTTTGAACATCCTCTACGTTAAGACCCTGGACGACATGAAGGTCCCTCGCTCAGAGGTCACGCCCACCGGTGCACCTTTCCACGGGGTTGTACTCGGCAAGCTAGCAAGGCCACTCAGGCAGATCACTCTGGCAGTCACCTTTGGTACGCCCGACAACTTCCGGACTGAGACCCTCACTTTTGAGGTCGTCGACTTCCCAAGCTCGTATCACGCCATCCTGGGGCGTCCCTGCTACGCCAAATTCATGTTTGTCCCTAGCTATGTTTACCTGAAGCTCAAGATGCTGGGTCCCCATGGGATAATAACGGTGAAAAGCAACTTCCAGCACGCCTACGCGTGTGACCTGGAAAACTACAACCTCACCGCAGCCCAAATCGCAGCAGCCGAGCTTGACAACCTCTCAAGTCGGCTGTGGTCGAGGAAGCACTCCTGGCCAAGAAAACTTTAGCGTCGACATCTTTCTAGTCGGCGAGGGACACCAAGGCAATCCAGCTCGATCCGGAAGACTCTAAAATGACGTAGATCAGGACTGCACTCAGTGACAAATAGGGAAGCGCGTTCGTCAGTTTTCTCCGTGACAACCGGGACATCTTCGCGTGGACATCTTCTAACATGTCGGGAGTTCCGAGGGAAGCTGCCGAGCACTCTCTAAATGTCCGACTGGACGCCAAACCAATCAAGCAACACCTGCGCCGTTTTGCTGAGGACAGGCGCAGAGCAATAGGCGAAGAGATAGCCAAGCTTCTGTCAGCTGGTTTTATCAAAGAAGTGTACCATCCCGACAAGTTAGCAAATCCAGTTTTGCTTCGTAAGAAGAATGGAAAATGGAGGATGTGCATTGACTACACGAGCCTCAACAAAGCATGTCCCAAAGATCCCTTCACACTGCCTCGCATCGACCAGGTGATCGACTCCACTGCTGGTTGTGAAATTTTGTGTTTTCTCGACGCCTACTCGGGCTATCATCAGATCAAGATGAAGGAGGACGACAAGATCAAGACATCGTTCATCACTCCTTTCAGGGCTTTCTACTATGTCTCTATGCCTTTCGGTTTAAAGAACGCCGGCGCTACGTACCAACGGTGTATACAACACTGCCTCCAGGGGCAAATCGGCAGGAATGTGCAGACCTACGTTGACGACGTGGTGGTCAAGTCCGAGAAGAAAGAGGATCTCCTAACCGACTTGGGGGAACATTCTCCAACCTTAGGCGATTCAACATGAAGCTCAACCCCGAAAAGTGTGTTTTTGGAGTACCTTCGGGAAGGCTACTAGGTTTCATCGTTTCTGCACGAGGAATCGAGGTTAACCCGGAGAAGATCGATGCCATCGTCAAGGATGTCCAACGGCTGACCGGGTGCATGGTGGCCCTTAGCCGATTCATCTCTTGACTCGACGAAAAGGCCCTGCCCCTCTATAAACTCTTGAAAAAATTAGACAACTTCACATGGACATCCGAGGCTCAAGATGCCCTCGACGGGCTGAAGACGCTCCTGACTACGCCCCCAGTGCTGGTTTCCCCATGCCCAACAAGCCGCTACTCCTCTACATTGCAGCGACTACCCAGGTGGCCAGTACCGTGTTGGTCATCGAACGCTCTGAGCCAGGCCACATCCAGAAAGTTCAGCCCCCGGTCTACTTCATCAGTGAGGTGCTTGCCGAGTCCAAGGCGCGATACCCACATATACAGAAGATCATCTATGCGGTGTTCATCACATCTCAGAAGCTAGTCTACTACTTCCAAGGACACCCGATTACGGTGGTCACTTCCTTCCCGATCGTCGACGTCATCAACCATTGCGACGCTACAGGAAGGATTGCTAAATGGGCAATGGAATTAATTGCATTCAGCATAATTTACGCCCCCCCACACGGCTATCAAGTCTCAGGCTCTCACCGACTTCATGGCCAAGTGGACGGAAGTCCAATCCCCGCCCTCTATCGTTGACCTAAAACATTGGACGCTTTACTTCGACTGTTCACTGATGCTTCAAGGCGCGGGGGCTGGCATCGTTCTCATTTCTCCGAAAGGGGAATGCTTCAATTACGTGCTCCAGATCCACTTCTCGGCATCCAATAACGTCGCTGAATATGAAGCCTTACTACACGGCCTACGCATCGCGACCTCACTCGGAATCCGCCGGCTCCTCCCTCGTGGAGACTCCGAACTGGTGGTCAGGCAGGTTATGAAGGAATGGTCGTGCAGGGACCCGGTCATGGAAGCCTACTGCCAAGAGGTGCGCAAGCTCGAAACCAAGTTCGATGGACTCGAGATCACGCATGTCCTCCACTGAGACAATGAGGCCATAGACGCACTCGCCAAGCTGGGGTCTAGTCAGGATGTCGTTCCGGCTGGAGTCTTCCTCCAGGAGTTGCATGCTCCCTCCATCAAGGCAGAGACAACGTTCGAGACTGATGAACCACACCCCAAGGGATCTGACAGTACTCAGCAGACTTCACAAGAGGTGTTAGTCATCACTCCCGACTGGACAACGCCCTTCCTCGACTACCTCTTGTGGGCCACTCTCCTGCCGGATCAGACCGAGGCGCAGCGCCTCGCGAGACGCGCCAAGGCCTACGTCGTAGTTGAAGGTGAACTTTATAAAAAGAGCACCTCCAGAATCCTCCAGCGGTGCATATCTCAAGACCAGGGGAAACAACTACTACACGATATTTACTCGGGAGTTTGCGGGCACCACGCGGCACCAAAGTCGCTAGTCGGGAAAGCCTTTTGACAAGGTTTCTACTGGCCGACCACCGTTTTGGATGCCAAGCACATTGTACGCACTTGCGAGAGATGCCAGTACTTCGCCCGACAGACACACTTGCCAGCTCAGGCACTCCAATCCATCCCGATCTCATAGCCTTTTGCTGTCTGGGGTTTGGACATGATTGGTCCCCTCAAGAAGGCTTCGGGGGTTACACACATCTCTTCGTCACCATCGACAAGTTCACCAAGTGGATTGAAGCCAAGCCAGTTGCCACGATCACTGCTGAAAGGGCCGTCGAATTCTTCCGGGACATAGTATACCGTTTCGGCATTCCCAATGGCATCATCACGGACAACGGCACTCAGTTCACTGGCGGTGCCTTCCTCCGATTCTGCGATGACTACAACATCGGCCTCAACTTCGCTGCTGTGACGCAACCACGCACTAACGGGCAGGTTGGGCGGACCAATGGTTTAATTATGTAAGGCTCAAACCTCGAATCTTCCAGCGCGTGAAGAAATTTGCGGGTAAATGGTCAGCCGAGTTGCCCTCGGTGCTTTGGAGCCTGCGGACTACACCCAACCGATCAACCGGTTACACACCTTTCTTCATGGTATATGGAGCCGAGGTCGTGCTGCCGACTGATCTGGACCATGGATCCCCGCGCATCCGTGCTTACACCGAGGCCGAATCGGAGGAAGCAAGACAAGATGCCCTTGACCAGCTTGAAGAAGCACGCGAAGTCGCCTTTCTTTGGTCAGCAAAGTACCACCGGGGCCTCTGATGCTATCATAGCCGGCACGTACGCGGCCGCTCATTTAACGTTGGCGACTTGGTCCTACGCTAAGTCCAGTCCAACAAAGACAAGCATAAGCTCTCGCCGCCATGGGGGGGCCCGTATGTGGTCGCCGAAGCACTACGCCCGGGGGCTTACCGGCTGAAGGATAAAGACGGCAACCTCATCACCAACGCATGGAACATTGAACAGCTATGTCGCTTCTATGCTTAAGTTTTTGTACTTACATTTTTTAAAGAACGGACAAATGAATAAATATTTCTTTGCACTATTCGAGTAACTCTTGGGGTTCCCGACTGGCCCGCTATGCACGCTCACGGCTATGCATAATGGACACTCGGGGGCTACACCACACCGGGTGCGCCCAACCGCACTCGGGCTTTTCTCCTTTGAACAATTGTTTTAGTACTGTGTACAAGGCTCGGCGTTAACTCCTTGTCTTCGATCGCTGGTCTACGCCACAACCCTACGCTACACGGGAAATAGCCCACGGCTACTCTCT
>JAGXJF010000327.1:0-98733 GCA_019208055.1 Stipa capillata | reverse complement strand
GCCTTGGTTAGAAACCGGATCATCATGATGAGGCCGTGTCAGGAGGTGAAGACTTGACGTCTCCTGACATGGCTATGCTGCAACTACCCGGGCCCACGGACCAGGTGCAGAGGGCATGCAGATGGAGCGCGCGGAGGCGCGACGCACTCAAGTCAAAAAGGGTGTCAAGCCCTCTCACATCAAGACTGATAGTGACAGGGCTTATCACTGGGATGGGAACCGGTCAGGCACCGTCGCTGGTCTGCAAGGACTTGGAGTAGACCGGCATTTAATGCACTCGACACATACATTAAATGCGCTTGTAGAGCCATGCGGACTGAAGGGGCCCACAAGGGGTGCTCGGGGCTCCCGGGATCGGAGGCCCCCGAGCACACTTCTCAGGCCGCTCATCATCCGGCTGAGGCACTTGGGCCCCAAACGGGGGTCAGGTCACCTCGGGTGCTCGAGGTGAGCACTTCTTCTCGGGTGCTCGGGGTGAGCCCCCGAGCACTTCTGCTCGAGTGCCCGGGGTGAGCCCCCGAGCACTTCTACTTGCTTTGTCCCGGGCGGGGATCAAGTCGCCTTGGGCCCTCCGGAAGCGCCCTTTGGGACGACTCGGGGCCCCCCTTGATTTAGCCGAGTGGAACAGTGCTCGGGGTGAGCCCCGAGCACCTCTTCTTAACTCCCCACGTCCTTGGCGACGTGGTGTCAAGTTGGGCCTCTGCCAGCGGTTTAGAGGACCCTGGGCCCCGTAACGCCGACAATCGACGTCAACGATCACAATGTATCAAATCAAATAACAATTTATTCCAGCAATAATGCCCTTATTTAATAGAAATTCTCTATAGCAAATTACTGTGGTATGTAAAATACACATAGAGGAAAGAACAAAAAGGAAAAAAGGATCCTAGGGTTAATCCATTTCTGCTAGTTGAATGGGAAAATACGAATTAAGGGCCTTAGGTCGATTTAGTTCGGGGAAAGGGGAAGGGGAAGAAAATTCTATGAACCTTTCCTTTTTTCGTTAAGTTTAAGTCTGACGAGAGTAATATTCTACAACTAACAACTCATTTATTTTGAGACCAACCCACTTCCTATCTAGGATTTTATTTACTAGTCCTTTATATTCCACTGTGTCAATCGTCAAATGCTTTGGCAATTTCCCCGGGTCGGATGAAGCAATAGAATTTTGAACCAGACCTTTTGATCTTTGGTTATCTTTCGTAGTAATAATATCTCGGGGTTTGCAACGAAAACTTGGTATATTGACTATACGACCATTAACTAAAATATGTCTATGGTTGACTCGGGGCACCCCTCGATTTAGCCGAGTAGAATAGTGTTCGGGGTGAGCCCCCGAGCACCTCTACTTAACTCCCGCGTCCTTAGCGACGTGGTGTCAAGTTGGGCCTTTGCCAGCGGTTTTAGGGGACCCTGGGCCCCGTAACGCCGACACATTGGGTGCCAGAGCATCCAGCTAGTGAGCCCCAGCAAGAAAGCCAAGCTATGGTACCTTCTCCGGTTTCGAGCTCCTTTGGCGCCTAAGCAACTGGCTATTGAGCACCACCAAGTAAACCGTGCTATGGTACCAACGCAGGCTGCAAAAAATGTTCCAGCAAGGACTAAAAAAAGGGGCCAAGAGGAAAGAGAAGCAGACATATGAGGATGTCCCTTTCATGGAGCAACTCACAGGTTCACGATTGGAGAACCGATGTTATCCGATGAAGATCTTAGGCCCTATTTGGTTGGGCTTTTTAGTAGCTTTTCACTGGAAAAAGGTGCAGCCCAACCAAACGGCCAGCTTTTCAGCAGCTTTTGCCAATGGTAGCTGTGGGCTTTGCAGTGCAAATCAGCTGTTTTGAAAAGCTGCCTTCTACAAGTTTTTTGCAATGTGTTGAAACTTCGGTGCTCATTTTTCAAAATGGTGTAGATGGGTTGGATCAACCAAAAGTCATATGTTCACTTTTCCACAGTCACAATAATTTTTGGAGACAACCAGTCAACAACAGCTTTGTCAATAGCCCCAACCCAACCAAATAGGCCCTTAGTTTGGTTGGGGTTATTTGTCAGAGGTTGCATGTTTACTACATGGAAAGATCTAATGCGCCCGGCATCCAAAGGGAAACTGGTATACTAGTGCAATTACAAGCTGATCATTTCAAGCATAAACTCTTCATTCTTCACAATAGACTACGAGGACTTATTCAATCTCTTCAACCTTTGGGAATTGGACGCCTCCCTGGTGAGATGCTGGACATTGTAGGCGTTTACAACTTTTGTCTACGTTCCTGTAATACCCCCATGTTCGTATATTCATATAACTCCTTGTTTTCTTATGTATGTCTACATAGATACATGATACAATTATCAAGAAAAAAGAACCTCCCGGTAGGTTTACCTAGACCCGCACTTGGTCTCCGTGCAAAGCATAGCGTAGAGATAAGGATCTTGTTGAGCAATACGCCATGAACGCATTACACTAGCTACAAGACAAAGAAATAATATGTCTTGCTTGGAACCAGGAGTAAGTGATGCATGCAGTCCTCAACTCATTTTGGCTTTCAACTAGGGGTAAGTTATTAAAAGCAAAATCATTTTCTACAGAGGACACTGGATTTTGATCGTGATCGAAAGGTAGTAAACAATCATCCGTACATTCTTTATTTTTTACTTTATTTTCAAAGCCTTGCTGAGCAAGATTTTCTCCTACCACATAGGGCAAGGGCGGCATCCGAAATTAAGGTGGCCCGGACACTCTCAAACACTGTTTTGCTTACAAGGTACTGCCTAACTTAAAACAAGCTCTTATCTCATCAAACATCAAGTAATGTCGTGTACATAAATCTGGAAAAAAATTCACAGTGTCACCAGTAGCCAGCTGGAATCGGCCTTTGTGGCTACTACGTAAACCACCACATGAAGTTCATATTGCATGGGGAGAAGACCCTGTAGCATAAGGTTAAGTAGCATATCAATGATGAATCCAAAATTTCTAATTGACAGTTATTAGTGAATTTAATCTTCATGATTACAGGATGGGTTCAAAATTAGAGTAAAGCCCTTGTCTCCCTAGACATACGAAAAATCTGAGGGGACCTTGCCTTGTTCATACTATCTGATGTCCTCACCAAAGATGATGAGTTCCACTAGAAGAGTAATTCTTTGCAATTCTATGACTATATGTTTACTTATGCAGTGAAATTGAGTGCACTTTTGACCCTCCTGTTACTTATGTTTGCAATTGTATGTATATTCAAATATGTGAGATGTGGAATATGCAAAGAAATGTGGAGATGGCAAATTACTTAGGTTTCAAATCTGTTCAATTATATATATGAGATGTGATGATGATATCCATGACAATTTTGATGTATGTGAGATTGTGATTCTGCTAGTTGATACATGTGACAATTGGATTTGTATGATGTCTGTTATTCTGCTATTTTTCAGAGGACATGGCTAGCAATTCCTGAGACTAGCTAAAAAACCAAGAAAATTATGGTACTGTATATTGATATCCCAGCCGGTTCCACAATGGAACCGCCTAGGATATGTGAAAAATGCCTAGGATACAAGATAGATCCCAGGCGGTTGTGTGCAAGAACCGTCTGAGATGTAATATACATCCCAGGTGGTTGTTCGGACGAACCATCTGGGATACAAGATAGATCCTAGGCGGTTGTTCGAACGAACCGTCTAGGATATGATATAGATCACAGGCGGCTGTTTGACAGAACCGTCTAGGACATGATATATCCCAGGCAACGGTTGTTTGGCCGAACCGTCTGGGATATTGGCTTATCCTAGATGGTTGGTGAACTAGCTAGGATTAGGCCTCCACATCCCAGACCATGAATTCCAGTCGGTCGTGTAAACTGCCTGGGATGACGTTTAATTGGTCTTGGATGGCACAGAGGAAACGGTCTCCCTCCAAAGTTCACACCATGATCAGGAGGGTTTCTTGGCACGCAAGTAGGAGGATCGGTCGGCCTTGTCATTTTCATCGGACGGTCCTCATTTTCTTCTGGGAAGTTTGCCATCCGGTATAAGGTAGTGGAGTGTAGATAGTTGAGTCGATCAGTGAAGTTGACTAGGCTGGTAGGCCTTCTCCTCACTGGGTTGGCTACCCAGCAGTAGGCAGGGTCGGCCAACCTAAGGTAGGTCAACCGGCCTAGATTTTTGTTAAACATTGATTAGAAATTTGACACACAGTCTGCTTTTTGATCATTAAGCTTCTTTTTGCCTCTTTTCACGTGTTTTTAAGACTTTGGATATCCACAACACTAGGGTAGACATTAGTGAAAAAGAAAGTATATTGCACAATTATTTGTGTCATACCTTGCCTCTTGTTAGGATTTTTGGGGATAAAATATCGAAATAATGTGCGTCAACACAGCCCCACACTTAGATCTTTGCTCGTCCCGAACAAACCCAAGATCGAATTGTGGGATCAAGAGTTGCATCCCTAGAGATGACCTTGCAAAAACCAAGGTAACAAAAAAATACTATACACACATGGGGTTAGAATGATCCAGCTATGAATACACACTTGGTCACTTATCTCAGTTACTTGTGAGTCTTACCATTTCCTCAAGCTTAGGTCTTTCATCAAAGCGGTTCAGGTGTGGAATAGTTGTGTTTTGTGGTGATGTCATGACTCTCTGATGAGGACATGACCACCATTGATACACCCACTGCCACCTCTACTTCCACTATTTCAACTACATCTGCTGCTAGAGCTATAAAGAACAGACGGAGGTTCGTTAAGATTGTCAAGAACAATCGAGGATTCAAGTTCAAGCTCTCAAGAAGAGGAAGAAATAAAGTTCATGTGTCCATGAAGATGTCTCACATGGCTTGGTGCTATACAAAAAGTCTTCCCACATCACTTTTGGTCCAAGAAGAGCTAGAGATAGAGTCCCACAAGATCCAGACTCTGATTCGGATTGTTGAGACAGCCCTAACTTCAAATATCTTTATCTCAAGCATACGGACTCCAATTTGGGTGATCTTGGACTCTTTGGAAAGCTTATCTCATGCTCTTTCCAATCTGTCCAACCCCATCTCCGAATTCCTTACGAGCCAACCACAACAGCCAAAACAGTTCGAGACTATCTCTAAAATAGATCACATCTTCTTTTTATATACCCCCTAAGATTCACCATTTAGTTCTTAGGTTTCATTGAGTTGTTTAGCTACTGCTACATTATTGCATCTACAAGTCGTGCAGGACTACCGCGTTGTTTAGATCGCCAGTGGAATCCCAATATAATTCTTGCTATCTCTTGTGCCAATTTAATACTCGCAATTTTAGATTGCAATTTATCATTATTCTTGCTGGTTCTTTGGTTGCTTGCAGGAACTCAAACTTCGTTGTTCAGGTTGATTGCACCTACGGCAAGGTCAATAACCATCGGAGGTTGGTTTAGTGATTGCTAAGGTGTATCATCGCGTACGATATAGTCGGATCGTCAAGGTCAAACTCCACCAAACCGTTAGTTATCTTCCTCTCACCGAAAGATCGGGCCACCATCTCATCAAGTGGTATCAGAGCTCAAGTTGATCGATGAGAGATTTATCGTTTTCGTAGTTAGATTTATTTTTCCTATCGTCCAAAAAAAGCCTACAAAAAAATAGTAGATTTGTTACCCGCTATCCAAACCAATCTGAGCCTCGCAATTTTCATCGTAGTTTTTGCATTGTTGAACTTTTACTGCATTGATTGTGTCAAGTTGCTGGATTAGATTGGTTCGTAGTTGAAATTTTTTCTACTAGATCAAACCTTGTTTCGTTGCTTCTAGTTCTCCCTGCAGAAAATCAGAAAAAGAGAAGAGAAAAGTTGCTGCCACGGCAAGGTTTTTGTTGCAAATTTCTGCCGTGACAGCCCGTGCCACCTCCCACCGCTGCTAGTCATCCACCTCCTTGTGTCACCGCAGGCTACCACACACCGCCCATGCTACCACGCCGCTGCCGCCACTTGCCACACACCTCTAGCTACTACCAGGGAACCATCTTGCTGCTGTGACAAAGTTTTGCCGCCACCATCAAGCTCCTTGCTGCTACGAGCCGAGGAGAAGAGCTAGTTCTAGTTGCATCTTTGCGCTAGCTCTAGCAGATTGGATCTGAGAAAAAAAAGAGGAAAGAGTCCAAGAAAAAAAAGGAAAGTGAAGTTTGCTTGGAATTCAAGTTGAAAGCTAAAGCCTTGCCTTGTTTGATTCAATTTCTTGGGCAAGGACTTGGCCAACCTCTAGGACTCTTCCACAACCTTAAGAAGGCTCCTGGATGCCACAACCATGCAGAATCAGACTGGAATTCAAGTTACAACTCGTTTTGGATTCGGATTCAAACTCCAAGTCAAATTCGGACTGAAAATTCAAATTGCTCAGAAAAATCTAGAAAAATTATGTAAAATCAGGCATAAATCCAGGAGTCTACTTGTAAATTTTCAGTACAATCTAATGAGTAATTTGGGAGAAAATGCTAATTTAAGTTTCGGCCTCCTGCCACTTTCCTGCCGCGACACGATTTCTGAGGTTTTGGTTGCCGCAGCAGCACTGCGGCAAAACACCGGTTTTTGACTACTTGAGATCTTTTGCTCCCTTAGGTATTTTTCTAAGGTATAAAAAAATTCAAAAAAAATTATAAAAAGAATAAGAAGCCACAAAGAAGGCCACTAATTAAAAAAAGAAAAAAATCTCAGAAGAATTCTTGCATTGCATTATTTCTTGAGCTTGTGATCTTTTGCCTCCATTATTTTAGTATCTAGGCTTGGTTAAATTTTGCTCGCTCTAGTCTAAGTCCAGCAACTAGGACTAGTATTTTTGAGCATCTTTTCAACTTCGCATAACTATCTGATCATTTGCTAATCCTTGCTACCATATTGAAGTTAACCAAGCTCCACCTTCCTATATTGTACTTTGTTCGGTTACCTTGGTAATCGCTATACTAATCTTTTGATCATCATTGACACCGCCAAAGGCCGACAACCACTGCAGCACGGTAAGAACTGGTAAGAGTTTAGTATTTGCTATAGAATTGTTGAGATTTCTTCCACCCCACACCCCACATTCTAGTAGTTGGTAGGAACATATACTTGTGATTTGTTTCCTTGTCTTCTACTGACAATGACAGGTTCTAGAGTAATCAATTCTTGGGCTAGATCTATAGTGGGAGATGTGCCCATACCCTGAGGTGCGTATTTCTCATCACCACCACGGTAAGTACGACTACCTCCACGAAAGGTACCACAACGTGAAAGGGTACATGATCATGTTGTCTCCATGCCATATTTGAGGGTTGTAATAGGCCTGAATTCTATCTCAATTGGGAATTAGAACTCAATGAGATATTTGTTAGCCATGTCTTTCCTAAGCATAAGCAAGTACGGGCTGCTATTAGTGCATTCACTGATTTTGCTTCTGTTTGGTGGGATGAATATTGTCGATTATACCCTGATTATATACCTGCTACTTGGGATGATTCAAAACTTGCAATGAGATATGAATTCGTACCATCCTCTTTTATACGTAGCAAGCTTCTAAAGTTGCAACATTTAGAACAAGGTAGTAACACCGTTGATGAGTACTATTAAGACCTTCAATATTACTTATTTTGTTGTAATATCAATGAAAGTGAGGAAGCTACTCTTAATAGATTTTGGAAAGGTTTGAACCATGATATTCAGGACGAACTTATGCATAAGGACTGCTTTTCTATCAATCGTTTGTTTTGTCTTGCTTGCAAAGCTGAACAGGTGATCAAGAGACGGATAAATGAGGCTAATAAACACAAGGTACAAGTTCCCATGTTACAACCTACTAAAGGTACTAGTCCCGATGCTCTCCGTGATGAACTCTACTTGTCCACTACTCATACTATTTTAGAGCAATCTAGAGTGGAACCGCTTGTTACTTTGTCTTTACCACAAGTTGAGAATGCTGTTTGTAATGACTTACGTAATGCTCCTTGTGATAAGGAAGAGCTGTATGATAACGCTTCACTTATATCTACACCACAACTAGATGATGAACATGCTACTTGTGTTTTAGAATCACATGTTAGTGCTCAAATTAGTGTTCCATGTGCTGAAATTGTTACTAGCTCTCATGAGAAATTGATTAAACATGCTGAAATTGTTTCCCAAGAATCACATGATAAGTTTTTTAGAACCAATGCACTACTTGATGATTTGAGCTTGCCATTTGATCAAATAACTGAAATACCTACAGATATATGTGCACCATGTGAAACTCATGCTGATTTGGGTGCACCAAGCATTGATATGGATAAAATGAATGCTGAAATTTCATATTTGGTTGTTTCTAATTTTCCTCTAGATGATAACCATACTGTTTTAGGCCTCCCAAATATTGATATTGACTCTACTATTTTGATTGCTTCACATGCTGAGAATGGTTGCTATGAGAGTCTAGCAGTGCCAAAAGTTGAGCCTTGTGAATTGAATGATTCTGAGATAGGATGTGATAAATTAGTAGCACCTAAAAAGGAACTTGATGCCATATTCTCTAATTTATTGTGCTATGTTAATCTTGACATGCCTATGCAATTGTCACATGCTCTAATAAAAGTTTCTGAACTAGTAAGTTTACCTTGATGGAATTCCATCTATACTCCACGCTATCAAGTTAATGTGATTGGAGAATATAGTGTAGATTGTGGAATTTTAGTGCATAGCTTTTGCATCACCCGTGCTGAAATTTTTGATAAACATACTCGTTTCGATGATGATCATTTGCAATTGTTTATCTCATCAACTTTGTAATGTCAGAATTTCATTCAAGGACTTATGTTGCATGCTGCCACAAATTTTTGTGTTCCTCCACATCCTAAAATTCAGCATGCTAGTGATAATTCATTCATCTCTTTGAATGTACATTCGCATAATTTTCAATATCACATATTTAAGCAATATTATGATAAATGCTTCACATATGCTTGCAAAACTAGTTGCAATACTTGTTGTATGGATATTTTTGATAAGCTCATGATCCCTTTTGCTAGTGCTCATCACAAAGACAAGTTATTCACTTATATTTGCAACTTGAGTTGCAATGCTTGGTGGAAATTTAAGACTGATATGGCACTATACACGCTTTTGAAATCTACCACGAAGTATCACATTTTCAATTCTGGTTTGGATGTAGTTGCTAACTGTGACGTACCCGGTTTTAAGGCCGGATAAATCCCTGTGTTTACCGTACTAGTCCCATGATCAGTGGCTAGTACACACAAGTACTTGATAACATAGTCATACATTACCGATTATTATACAGATACAGAGCCATTATGGTCTCGGTTACACACAAAGCCAATTAGCCAAATAAAAGTTCTGCAGCGGAAAGTAAACACGTAGATAAGCCTGTCAATATGCCTCTCCCACAGGCAACTGACTGGGGTAACGCCCTAGCCTTCAAAGTCACTGTCGTCGGCGTCGGTGAATTCTTCTTCCTCGTCTGGCCATATCAACAAGCCAGGTGAGTACATTGAATGTACTCGCAAGCTTTTCCTCACAGGAAATGATAGCAGCTATATTTTATGCAATGGAGTTCAAGAAAGAAGCTCTATCCTATGTTGCGGGTTGTGCGAAAAGTAAGTTTTCATTTGACGATAGCATAATAGATTCAAAAGCAGTTTTAGTAAACTATATACATTTCATGATCAAACATCACCTGTGGCGGCACCTACCACCCTTTCCATTCTAAGGCCGATAGCTCCGTCTATCGCCTGCTACTCTTTTCCGGGGTCCCGTCCGTAATACCTTTGTAGTACGGCACGGACCATCTTCAGCAATTCCTAGCTACCAAACTGTAGTGTAAATTGCTCCTTGTGGACACGTCGTGCCCACGTCCTTAATCCCATTGCCCACAGTTTGTAAACAAAACTCAGTCTAACCAGTGTGTGGCTGTGCTAGATCATGTCCAGATCCGAGGACGCGGCTATTCGAATAGATTGTAACACTCTGCAGAGGTTGTACGGCTTTACCCACAAGATGTAAGTCACCCTGGAAGTACTTTGCAAGTATACTAGCAGGGATATTACAACGAGATGTTTCGCCCGTTTCCGTACTAGAATTGGACCCGCTAGATGTTTTACCCAACTTTATTCCTGCCTCGCAGATCCTAAAATGGGACTATTCTCATCTTTGTGTCAGACAACTCCCTACGCCAAGCGGTAGAGGCCCTCCAGGACTTTAACCGCTTAGTCACATACTCCCTACTTCCCGTGGGTCCAAATCCTAATATTTGACGGGATACTAAGCCAAGTCCTTCCCACAAAGGACATGTGGACGTACGGGGGTGGATCTGGTTTAGCGGCACTTAGGCTCGGTCCTTGATTGATTCGAGAGGGACTCCGTATTTCCACCTTTCACCCATTTCACACATGCTACATCATTACCCATACTTCTCTTACCATTCCCTTCTAAATCACAAATGTCTCCATTTAGATTTCGTTTCGACAAACCTTTTCAACTTCCACTTTGGGGAACACACGTCTCCCCAAGGGTTTTATTTTCCCGAATCTCGAAAATAGTGTTCCAACCCTCGCAGAAAAGTTTATATTTTTACTATAGCAGGTCTAAGCCTGGCCTATGGCCTATATATCTATTATTCCACCGGAACTACTATGTCCGATGACTTAGTGCTAGGGTTACGAGTGCACATGGTATCGGGTCCTAGGCCATGCAACTATTAGGATTATCTACCTTTAACTTAACATACCGTTGATACAACATAGCATGCAAGTTGGCAACCAAAATATTTATACTCATCATATATGGGTTTCGACATGATCAAAGTGAGGAAAGCTTGCTTGGCAGCTCTTGAACTTGCTCCTGGCTTGGGGATGTCTCCGGCTCCTCTTGACGAGCGTACTTCACTCCGTCCACTATACGTCGAGGGAAATATCGAATGAAAAATCGGCAAAACAAAAGATCAAATGGAAATTCAAAGGAGATCAGTCAAGCAATGCATTCTGGTTTCATATTATTCTGAGGAAGTTATCTTGTTTAAGTGTTGTTCAAATATATGCAAATACATATATGCGAATGTTAGGATTAGAGTTTCAAGTTTTATAACCCCTAGTCTTTAAGTATTTTTGTTGCTCTTGTTTAGGGTAGACCCGAAGTTAAAGGCTTTCAGATAGCAGGTTGTTAGTGTTATCATTCGAATTCTCAAATCTACTGTCACGTTGCGCCAGAGTCCAGAGGGTATTGATCGTGGAAGTCAAGCGGTTACCAAGCTTTTAAAGCTTTGGTTTCCTGATCAATATAAGGGGAGGTTGTTTTTCCCGAAAACCGCTATGCATCGATAGACTAGGGTTTCGGTGATTTCAGAGTTCAAATTTTTGGATGCTGTACATACGCATATAAATCTCGATAAGGGTTGATGGCTTTAGCTTAGAGGGTGCTAGGGAAAGGTGAGCTTCCTGGTTGCCGGTGTAAAATAGCTTGAGCTAATTTGGATTACTCCATACATACACAGTATATATATGCTATCTTGGGCGGAAAACTAAGCCGCAATAAAGAAGCAAAAACATTGCTGTTTTGAGTTGGATTATTTTAAAATTCCGCATATCTAATAGAACCGGTGGTCTGTGTATTGTGCAGCTAAGTGTGCCGGCCAGACCGAAAATTCTTAAACGGTCAGACCAGCCGCTGATGTCTACTGTGCCGAGTACTCCCGCTAGAGCTGGCGATGGGCCTGGCCTAGAACTCGGCCCACCTCCTATTGGGGTTTAATCTGAACCGTTGGATTAGCCTGCACTACCGATGAAGAAAGACTTACCAATCCGTTGTTTTGGGCGGCACTTGTGCTTGGGGAGGCGAAGGGAATGGCGACAGTGAAACTCCGGCGAGGCCTCGGGAAACCGATTGCAGCAGCTAATTGATGGAATTGGCAGAGGGGAAAGACTCGGAATGGGGCACTGGTCTAGGCTGTGGTCGAAGACTGGCCAAGCGCGCCTTGATTTGGTTGGGCTGCTCAGTATAGAGGCGGCTCGAGCTGGGGCTTAATGGGGAAAAGAAGAAGGCTTGTTGCTCGGGGAAGGGAAATGGAAGCTTGGCATGAAGGGGTGGGGAAAGATTGGGAGAAGATTGGTTGGGTGCTGGAGCTCGCTGATGAGGGTTGGGGCTGTGGGTGCGGTAGAAGAAGCTCAGGTGGCCTTTTATAGACCGCAGTGCGGAGTTGGTTTCCGAGCGGCCGGCGCGGCTGTCCTGACCGGCGTTGCGGTGGTTCCTGCGAGCATTAATTTAGCGCAAAGTTCCTCAGCGGCCTTGGCGAGGACGTGGCACTCAACGGCATCGAGGGCGGTGGCTAGTCGGCGGACGGGGCGTTGCTGACAGACGGTGCATGGCTGCTCGATGGAAGCGGTGTCGCAGAGGAGTATGGGCACTAATGCCGACGTCCAGTATAGGCGCGAATTCGTGGTGCGCGTGCAGGCCCGGGCGCGTCCTGGACTAGCATGAGGTGGTGCCGGACGCAAGATTCAGGGCGAGGTGACTCCGCACGGAAGCGGCGAGGAGATGAGGCACTGCGTTTGGCAGTGGCGTCGTGCTGCCGCGGTAACTGAGGCTTGCCGGTGGCCGACGCAGGAGATGGTTGACGCGGCAGTCGCTGAGCGGGAGCTTGGGCGTCGGTGCCGATGTTGATGCCGGCGCTTAATGCTCTGCTCGTACTCGAGCACGAGGCAGGACAGCTTGGGGAGTGTACTCTGGTGCTGGGTAGCGGCCGAGGAGGTGCGTGGCGCGCGGCAATGGGCGGGTCGGTGGCTAGACGGCGAATAGCATGTTGATACCGATGAGCGGCACGAGGAGGCACTGATGCCGCGCGCTGAGCGCTGTCTGGGCGTGCTCCGCGCATGCCATGAGCGGCATGGGGGTGGCGTGGGGTGCTCTGGTTGATTGCGAAGTGTTTGGTCGCGTCAACTGGCCCCAGGGATAGGTACAGATGTGGATGGAAGAGTTATCGGGAGCCATGCACCAACTTTACAGGGAAGGCCTTAACTCCATTAGCTGCCATGGACATGAGTCAAAATGACAGGACAAGGGAATGCTTGGCCGATGGATTTTTGAAGGTAGGTGAGCTAATTCAATAACTGCGAAGCTTCATGAAGGGTTCAGGAGATTTCATTTGAGAAAAATTATTGCGATTTTATGCCTGATATAGGAATTGGACACTATGCTTGATGAGTGGTACTCCAGTATTTTGAACATGAGATGCAAGCGTTTTGTATGGCTGTACTAATTGGGCAATTCCGGTTTGACATCTGACAAGCAAGGGTTTTAAATCATTTCCCTACGGGACCTTCAGAGATTATTTTATATTTGATTTGAAATTAGTATTTGGCTGCTCCATGAATTTCCTTAGAATTTTTAGAAGGGTGGAGATGCATATGGTGGGGACGATTAGGGTTCCTGCGATGATCGAACACATCATCGGAGAAGAGAAAACAATTTGGAAAGGAGGGTACACGGGTTATTATCACATGATGAATGTTGAGTGATTAGATTTATACTTTCTACATGCAGTGACGTGAATTTTTCAGGCTTTGAAAAAATAGGATGTGAGACTAACCACGAAGAGCTAACCATGATTGATAGATATATATATATGCTGCCTACACGCTTTCTTTGCTCTTTTATGATTTTTAGGTTATGCAAAGCCGAGGACGGCTTTGTTTTCAAGGAGGGGAGGATGATGAGGACATGATCACCATGGATACATCCACTGCGACCTCTACTTCCACTATTTCAACTACATCCGCTGCTAGAGTTATAAAGAATAAACGGAGGTTCGTCAAGATCGTCAAAAACAAGCGAGGATTCAAGTTCAAGCTCTCGGGAAGAGGAAGAAATAAAGTTAATGTGTCCATAAAGATGTCCCACATGAATTGGTACTGTACAAGGAGTCTTCCCACGTCACTTTTGGTCCAAGAAGAGTTAGAAATAGAGTCCCACAAGATCCGGACTCTGATTCGAATTGCTGAGACAACCCTGACTTCAAACATCTTTATCTCGAGCATACAGACTCCGATTTGGGTGATCTTGGACTCTTTGGGAAGCTTATCTTGTGCTCTTTTCAACCTGTCCAACCCCATCTCTGAATTCCTTACGATCCGACCACAACAGCCAAAACAGTTTGAGACCGTCTCTGAAAGAGATCACATCTTCTCTTTATATACCCCCTAGGATTCACCCTTTAGTTCTTGGGTTTCATTGAGTTGTTTAGCTACTGCTACATTATCGCATCTACAAGTCGTATAGGACTACCGCCTTGTTTAGATCACCAGTGGAATCCGAATATACTTCCTGCTATCTCTTGTGACAATTTAATACTCGCAATTTCAGATTGCAATTTATCATTGTTCTTGCTGGTTTTTTCGGTTGTTTGCAGGAACTTGAACTTCATTGTTCAGGTTGATCGCGCCTACGGCAAGGTCAATAAACATCGGAGGTTGGTTTAGCGATTGCTAAGGCGTATCGTCGCGTATGGTATAATCGCATCGTCAAGGTCAAACTCCACCAAACCATTAGTTATCTTCGTCTCACCGAAAGATCGGGCCACCGTCTCATCACTCTCTGTTTGGGATCGATTCCAAGAAAATTAGGTGCAATTTAAATGACATAAGAATTAATCCCTACAAGTTACATGTCCTTAGTGAACTCCTAAACAAAAATGTTGATCACTCAAAAAGTGTTGTTTTCCTCACTAGGCTGTAATGCCAGCCCTTCCTACTACTACTCATAAAATCAATGCTTGTATGTGGAGCTTGGTAGGAGAATAGTGGCACTGTTGTAACCTAGGGTCATTAAATCAAGAGATGGTCCAAACTAAGGTTGTAGGACTCGTTAACTTGTTACATATGGAAAAAATGATGTAAAGGTGGAAGAGAGAGGATGAAATCACATTAAATGGATGCACTAGAAAGTTTTGTGCAAAGCAAAAGTGATTCTAGGGCATGGATGTGATCCCTGTTATCAAAATTTGCACAAGGAAGGAGGGACAAGATTAAGATTGAGCTTATTATGATGGTGGAGAGTGGAATGCAGTTTTATTTCAGACACTCACATTGTTTGGATGATTCTAGCTCCTAATTCTACCATTTTTGTTCTTTTTCAGCCTAAATGCACATTCTCTTCTTTTTTTTTCTTTTTTTTTGGGAGTTAGAGGAGGAACTGCTAAAAATGGATGGGGCTCAACCAAATTTCACAGGTTGGTATTATGATGAGATTGTTTGGTTTTGAGATGGAGGACTTGGTGGAGTTCGCATCAGGCAGTTATGCTGCGGGCAATACCAAGTACGGAAGACTAGCAAGGATGGGTACGCAAAAAGAATGACCGAGAGAAGAGAAGTACACCTATGCTGGACACCAAACTTACCCAATTCACCATGGTTAACAACAGTTTGAATGTGTACTGGGCTCATGAATAATAATTTTAAGGGGGTCTTTTGTGTGGCACCAAATTTTAATAAGAATAACAGTCAACTCCGGGGTTTCTGTTGCCTCGCACCAAAATTTTAAGGGGATCTAGCATTAATAAGATCGAAGTGGACACATCCTAAACATGCTATCTCACATGACCACAGCAACTTTTAATTCGATATTTGATCACTTGAGAAATCTATACAGTAACTAGGGGAATGAGAATAAGCACTAGTCATGACTTGATGAAAAACTCAAATCCCAAAGTGTAAAGCACAAAGTTGTCATCAAGGTGTTTGCAAGGTGATTCTAGAGCAACCATTCCTCATGTCCCTGGAGGCATTAATTGCATTTCCACAAGGTTTTGGTGCAACTATTAAATTATTTGATAAAAATAAACGTAAATGCTCCCCTACAGAGAGATGATGCACTGGAATTTCTTAAGATAGTTGTTATTGTCCAAAAATTTTATTACAAATTTATTATAAGTATATTTTTTTGGATCAGCCAGCCTTATGTGGGTCAGCCAACCTGTTTATCTGGCTAGGTTGGCTGGCCTAGAGGTCGGGTCGGTTAGCCTTCAAATTTTTTTATCAGAAAGGCTTATCTAACAAAAATTTATTGATGTAAATAGAAAATAAAGGAAAATTTTACAGAGATAGTAAATTAAACATATGCCTATTATGCTAGTAACAAAAATAGGGAAATAAATGAAATCAAAGCAAACATGCTTTTTTTGTTTTCATATTTTATCAATTTTTATGTTGTTTTTAATAAGTAATGGTCATTAATGAAAAGAAAATAAAATAAAATGCATGATACTAGTTACCTTAAATCAAATCAGGATGACCTGTCACACGTGCTAGTTTCTTGAACTTGACGAGCATAACGTGACAAAGGATGTTGATCTCATCTTGAAGCTCATCAATCATCATCTTGGCCTTGGCTAACTCCTCTTCAAGTTTAATTTTCTTCTCCTCAAGTTTGGTGACGCGTTCCACCCATTCTTCTTCGGCCTCGCAGGTGCTCTCCAGCTTGTCACTGCTACTGCTGAGGCTGCATCGCAGGCACTTTGGGAGTGTCTTTTCCGCTACTTGTGGTTGCACCAGCTTGATGGGGCTGTCAACCTCTTGTAAGGTCTCAGGCTGCAATCTCTTGCCGAGCATGGCACCGATGTCTTGCCTTTTCCCGGTCCCATTTTTCGCTGGAACCTCCTTATGTACTCTGGTGCCATTGGGCATGGAGGCTTTGAAGGTCTGTCTGCATTTGCCTGTGGAAGGGATATGTCGTAGTTCCCGTTGGCTTCATCAGGGAAACTACGCAGCAGTTGGGATGCCGTGAAAATGAGGCACCTACCTCCATCTTCTACCTGCAGCATAGACTTGTATGCAAAACGAGGAAGCAAAGTCAGTGGTGAAAGGAAGTTCTTCCCTTGCTCTCCCTTATTTTAAGAAAGTTATTCCAACTATTCATGAGGTTTTTGCATCATGTTATGCAATAGAAAGGAAGAGAGGAATGGAAAGGGATAGAAATCGGGTTACCTCCCACAAAGGGCTTCTTTTAAGTCATTAGCTAGACATTGGTGGAGTGTCAACCTTTGGGATCACACAAGAGTACATTCTCTTCTAGCTGAGGTTCAGCTGGCTCAAAGAATAATTTAAGGTGGTGTCCATTCACGATTCTTGGAATTTCATCTTTTCCTTTAATCGTAATGGCTCCATATGGTTTTGCTTCTATGATGGTAAAAGGTCCTTCCTATTAACTTCTTAGTTTACCATGGCCGAAAAGTTTCACCCTAGATTTGAATAATAGAACTTTGTCCCCTAGGTGGAATCCTTTCTTTGTGAGGAATTTATCATGCCAATGCTTAGTGTTCTCTTTGTAAAGCCGTGCACTATGGTAGGCTTGGTCCCTTAATTCTTCTAGCTCTCCTATCTAGATTTTTCGTTTGAGTCTAGCGGAGCTAAGTTCCATATTCATGTTTCGAATGGCCCAATAAGCTTTGTGTTCTAATTTTACCAGAAGGTGGCAAGTTTTACCATAGAAAAACTTATAAGGGGTCATATGCCGTGTGATACGCCCAAAGAGCATCGCTTAGCTTTAGAGCCCAACCTTTTCTATTTTTCTCTACAATTTTTTAGAGTGATACTCTTTATTTGCCTATTAGAGGTCTCAACCTGGCCGCTAGTTTGTGGGTGATACGGTGTGGCAACTTTGTGTGTAAATCCTGAGAATCTAGTATCCTACAATGCACATTGAGTCTATGACAATCTTGGAACCTAGTGTAGTGAAGGTAAAATTCCGATTTCTTATAATACAATAATAGTATAGTGCACTTGTTAAATGTAAAATAGTTTACAGTAACACTTTAGAGCATGTCTGGACGTAAGAATAGGAAATAATGTCAGATCTAGAGATCCCCACAAGTACTTATAGCATTTTTAGCAAATATACAGTACACTCGTTTGGATGTTTCATAAGAATTTGGTAAGCATATTAGTGCTTCTAATTTAGAGAGAGAAGAGAGGAGATAAATTGTGATTTTTGAGGACTTCTCCGAGAATTTTAACGTAAGAGAGAATCTTTTAAAAAGTAGAGTAAAGGAAAACTTCCCATATGAATTCCTTGGGCCAACCAGTCCCGTATTTCCTCTAGAATGGGAATCATATAAAATTCCTTCCAAGCTCTTTTGTTCCAAACAAGATACTGAATCTGACCTGTTCTCTTTCTTTTTCGATAATTTTGACCTGTTGTCAGAAACTGCCTTTTTCTTGTAAGTAAATATATTCTGTCGAGAGTCAATCTTTTCAACTTTAGTTTGGCAGTTGCGCTGATGTTTCCCATCGTGCTGCTTTTCTCTGCAGGCTCGCAGCACGTTGTCCATGTAGGGAACCATCTCAGTTGGCTCAGAATTTTCTCGGCGGGCCCACCTAACGCGCAGGTTGAACGCCAATCCCCGGCAAAGACCTACGCCAGCGCCATTTCGACCCCACTATCAAGAAATTCTTGTGTCCACTCGGCCAATTTGCAATGGTGATCGTTTTCTTTCTCCATGTCTAAATAAGTGCCATCCACTATTTTTCTGCTAGAAATATCTGAATGTGGACTCAGACCTTGAGTAGTCCATCACTTATTATTGGATGCTCAAAATACATATTCACCTAATGAGTTCCGCGACTTCCGTCTACCATCCGTAAAGATAAAAAAGGCCCTATATGAATATGTAAATTGTTTGAAATTACCGTAAAAAGACACCATTAAAATTCTATAGAAACTTCACATATAGTTGGTATTGATACATGTCTTTACTACAAAATTCTAATAAAATTACGACCTTGTTTAGTTCCTTAAGAGTTTTTTTCCCGTACAACTTAAGACACGATGGCGCAAATTCTCCACTTGTTAACTGTAACAACACATACATGCTAGGCAATATCAACTGCAATAACTCTTTGCGGTGCACTCATCCAATAATCAAATTTTGGCTTCGAACGTTCAACTATTTAGACGTGGTCTAGCACTCATCCAATACAACAACTTTTTGTTTATGTTGTATGCTGGGTGCTCTAGCACCCTTTAAACGTTCAACTATTTTAAAATGCGATAGAAAAAACAAAAAAAAGATAAATTCAATGTGAATCAGTATTTGTTTTTCCTTTTTTCTTTTATTTTGTCATATATTTCTCATTTCCGTTATTTCAACATGGAATGATTGAACTTGAAATTTGATAAGTTCATATAATATTTTTCGAAAAATCTTCATATTTATTTAGCGTACGGACCAAAACAATCACATGAGTACAGTGCAACTAGAATCATTATGAATTTGCCCCACCACGAGACTTGACCAAGCCTGAGGAGACGTAGGGTGTGTTTGATTTATACCCAAACTTACCCTAACAAAAAATTAGTGGTTCATGATATTTTGGCTCACGCTTGGTTGATTGCTAAAATTTTGGCTCTCTATAAGAACTTATCAATTTCTCTTACATTCTCTTCACAATTCTTGCTAAAATTTTGGCTAAGTAAGGGCCAAGAAATCTCTAGCCAATTTTTTGGCTAGTCAATGGTTGGCAAAAATTAAGAAATTTTTTATAAAATAATCCCTTTTTAGCTATATTTTAAAGATAACCTGTCACAAATTTTTTTTATAAATCTGAACCTTTTGACAACGCCACGAGGCACGGCGTTGCAGGGACACTCTGTGGTGCCACGGTCTACGGCGCCGTAGACCTCATCCCGCTGGCAGCCCCGCTACCGTGGCTTGCTGACGTGGTAGCCGGCTGACTTGGCATGATCAACAACGCCACACTCCCTGACACCGCAGCTGCTATAACCGCCAACGATTTTACTATTACTTGGACCCTTTTACCTAACACCACGAATTTACCACTCTTTGGACCGCATTTCATATATCTAACATCACGAATTTACCAGGGCTTGGATCCCTTTGATTTTACCTAACAGGCGGCCACACATGCCAGTGATATTCCCAAGTTCTGGGTATAGCAACTGCGGCGCCATGAATACTGGCGCTGCAAAACATGCCACGTTAGCGGGATAAGGTCTGCGGTGCCGTGGACCGTGGCGCTATAGAGTGTTCCTGTGGCGCCACGCCACGTGGCGCAGTCAAAAGAGTTAGATTTGAAAATATTTTTCGAGACGGGTTATATTTAAAGTATAATTTAAAAAATTATTTGATTTGAAAATATTTTTCGAGACGGATTATTTTTAAAATATAATTAAAAATATTAGTTTATAATAAAAATTTAAAAATTTATAGAATATACTATGAAATGAACCAAATATACCCGCAATGTTTGCTGCATTTTTACCTCCTCGCATTTCATCAGGTTGGTTCTTTTTACCACGACGAGGAGTCAGGACTCAGGAGCCTCTTTTTGGTGAACCTTACAATTTGCTACTCCTCTCTGTGCCCGGACGGTCCAAGTTGGACCTTGGACTTGCACCGTCCTTGTCAGTTTCCACCAGCACTACCTCCACAAACCAGCTCCCCTCTTCCTCCTGCGCCTCCTTCCCTTCCATTCCCCACACCACAGCCAGCAGAGAGCAGAGAGCAGCAGCCTACCGATCCCCGCCCTCCTCTCTACACGCTCTCTCCATGGCGCCTCGCGTGGCCTCGTCCCTCGTCGGCGCCGCCCTCCTCGTCTTGGTCCTGGCCACCGGCGCGGCGCGGGCGTCGAACGAGGAGGTGGACGCGCTGTACGCGCTGCGGATGCGGCTGTCGGACCCCAACGGCGTGCTGCAGAGCTGGGACCCGACCCTCGTCAACCCCTGCACCTGGTTCCACGTCACCTGCGATCACGCCAGCCGCGTCGTCCGCCTGTGAGTTCCCCTTTCCCCGTTACACACCACCGCCGGCGCCGGCGGCGTGGGCCGTCTCGCCTTCCTCCCCCCACGTTCAAGATTTCATCTGCTCCACCCCTGTTTAAATTTTTATCTTCGACTCAGCTCCATTTAGTTTCTGATTTTTGGTCGCCTAGAGGATTTCCCAGCGCTTTGCTCGGATTAGCCCGGAAATCGAGCTCGCTTTGACGGGTGTTCGAAAAATTGCTTATTGAATATTGAAGGTGTTAGCTGTGGCTGCTGTGCATACTATGATTAATGATTTCGTACTGCTGTATGGTGTCTTATGTTCGTAAAATCGTTGTCCTTTTTTTATGTCAAAAGTATAATTGTGTTTCTGTATATTGCCCTTGTGGCCTTGTTCATAGATCAGTTAGGCAACATTTTGGGCTAGCTATCAATTTGCCTTTTTTTGTCCATGAAATGGTATGTCATCGTGGAACGCGTCAAAATCAACTCTTGGTTCAAAGATTTTGAGGGGGACTGTTGAATGATATGTAATATTACTTGCGTGCTGGTAGAGAAATGAATGGTCTTTAGTCTTTCCAGTTGCTTCTTGTTCAAGAAATTGTTGGTTTGCTGCCCCAATAAGCAACAGTTGAATAATCATACCATTCAAAGGGGGATTTTTTTTCTCAAATAATCTACAAGAGCATGATTGATTATTTGACGCTTTTCATAGTTCAGTAATTGCATCCTGTTGAATGGTTATGTTCTTTGACTTCCTTTGTGAAAAAAATCTTCCAGGGATTTAGGCAACTCTAACGTCTCCGGTTCCATTGGCCCTGAGCTTGGCCGTCTTGTGAACCTCCAGTACCTGTAAGTGCCCCTATGATGAATTCTAGTTTTTCTGTTATTCAAAGTTTCAAACAGAATGAAATGGCATGCGATCTTGATTTTCTCAATGGGAATCGGAAAATCATTTCCAGCGAGCTGTACAGGAACAATCTCAATGGCGAGATCCCAAAAGAATTGGGCAATCTAAAGAATTTGATCAGCTTGGATTTGTACGCTAACAAGCTCACTGGAGGAATCCCGAAGTCACTTTCCAAGCTCAACTCACTGAGGTTCATGTATGTAGCATCGACTGATTACAATTGATTGCTAACTACAAAGTCATTGCATCTTTGTTCTGAAAAAGAGGGGCATGGCGTCTTTAGTATGAGTCCAAATGGGTAGGGCAGTTGTGGCCACAATTCTGAATCAACTGAAATGAAATTTCAAATATATGTCTCTCAGTTCATTTGTTTTTCAACAAGGTTAGGTGTTAACTCTATTAAAATGTAGATTTGGATCTCATAATTCATATGTGAACAGTTTTTCCTAAGCTACTACTAAAGCTTGATTTCTTATAATAGGCGCTTGAACAATAACAAACTTTCTGGATCAATTCCGAGGGAGCTGGCCAAACTCTCCAATCTGAAAGTCATGTGAGTGTATATCTATACCAAATTTAGCTGTTCCCTGATTCTCTTATGTTATTAATTATTTAAGTTCTTCTGACATGCAGCGACTTGTCTAACAATGACCTATGTGGAACGATCCCTGTTGATGGTCCCTTCTCAACCTTCCCTCTCCGAAGGTATACCTCAAAGTTCACTAGCATGTTCTCTTTGTAAAACTATACGGTGGTTAAGTGGCATACTGTATCATTGTTTTGCGAGTTTCTATCTTCCAGTACCCCTAGAACCTGGTAGAAACTTTCACATAAACTGATACAATGAAGGGCTAACACATAACTCTACTTCTCAGCTTTGAGCACAACAGCAGGCTGAATGGTCCAGAGCTGCAAGGATTGGTTCCTTATGACTTTGGATGTTAGGAGTTTCTCGACACGCTGGTGCACGATAATGCAGTTGAAAGGAAGACAACTTATGAGTTGGGATGTTAGGAGCTTCCCTACACGCTGGTGCAATAATGCAGTGGAAATGAAGCCAAATACTAGTACAAATACTAGGAAACCTAGCACGAAGAATATCGTTTGTGATATATGCAGCAGAACTGAAGAGATTATGTGAGTGTAGGGTCTGAGATAATATACTCAGACAGCATGAAGAAAGAAGGGAATATATTAAGGAAGTTTTACTTGGTTAATGCAGTTATTGTGTAATGTAAATTTTAAGCTGCTTATTACCGCAGCTGTGTTCACGTTCAATATACCATTAGAATCCATTTAGCCGCCTTGCCTGCTCCAGAGTAAATCCACGCAAATATTTTAGGTTTTCTCTATGATGGTTCACGTACGTTGCTATGGGTTATCCATAGAAGATGGCTGGAATACTAGCATCGCAAGGCAAAAGAAGAGAGATCCACACACGAGAAGTCATAGTAACATCTATACCTACTCCACCAGGTGCTCTACATAACTAGCATGATATGTTTTGCCATATCATGCTAACCGAAGTTAGCTGACATTGGAAGTGACACAAGATTATAGACAGAAATGTAAGAGAACAATCGCGCGTGCTACTGCACACTGATCCCATGAAAAAATGTTGGTTTACTAGTGATTTCTAAATGCCTGCAAAATTGATCATCGCTTGGCATACGACCCCTCTCATATCAACCACTCTACACCCAGAGAAAATGCTTCTCCAGTTGTCTAAGAAATCATGAACCAACATAACAAAATTGAACATCACTATTTGGACCGCAATAGTTTTATTACAACTATTTCCCAGCTGGTTCTGTCGATGGTCTCCCATGTAGACGGAATAGTAAAGATGATTTTGACATCTGATGCTCTCTCTCAAGTGCTGCAATCACATCCTTCACCGTGATGCTCCGTGCCACTTTCACGTGTGCTGACCTTCTAACGCCACCTAATGAAAAAGCACAAAACATTCAGGATTAAACAACAAGTGCAAGCATGGCAGATACTTTCAGTTAGGCCTAACCCTAGGATGCGTTTATTTCCTAACTTAACCCCAATGAGTTGATTTCGTTTTATAATATAAATGTAGCTCGTGGTAGACTGAAACATAACTAAACAAAAATAATGTCCCCATGTCATGTATGCTAGCACATAACAAATAACGGAGGTCGTCAGATGACTTGAGGTAAGAACTGCGCTGAAGGTGGGTACCGATTGGGGAACGCAGGGAGGGAGATTGTACAGGAGAATAGAAAAGCAAGGAGGGTCCCCTTCAAAGAGATCGACATATCTTTTTTATTTCTTTATAGGGGAAGTCCCTAACAAAATCAACTAACCAAATCCTAGAACATTAGGACTCTTAACAGATAAGACCGTTCCTAATTTAACTAGTATGATTTTTTTTTCTAAATGAAAATGGCTAGGAGGAACTAGGCCTCTTTTCTTTATAAAAGAAATAGGCACCCAAGATCGAGTTCAAAAGAACTCGAGTGGGGGTGTATTCTACATCTAGCTCAGTTCCTATTTAACTAATAGGATTGACTTGTCAATCATAATACATACTCAAAACTCGTACGTATTTGGAGTCATGCGTCTCCTGCTATGCCATGACAATTCTCCCCTCATCCTCGCAATACAGCTAATCATTGGTCTGTGCTTCAGTATCAGCGTGCAGTATTTGGCGCCTCCTCTCGTTCGCCCGCGACCATACTCATGGCCAAATGCATGTCCTGGAGGTTCTGCAATTCCACATCGAAGCGGATGTAGTCTGCCAGTCCTGCTGTGAACAGCTGCGCTTGTTGCATGGAAGTAAGCTTTCCTTGCACGATAAAGCAGTGCCAGGAATTTCTCCTGGTACTCCTTCACCGTCCCTGTCACGACTTAGAGAAATGAGCTCTCCCAAGTGGATGGTACACATTGGAGGTCCAAAAACACCATGCAAGTACTCGAACTCCAGCCATGTAGGCACACTTCACGGTCCAGCCGGTAATACCACTGTTGGGCAGACCACTTCATGTGGTATGATGCCAGCCAAACCTTCTCTTGCTCCAGAATGCATTGGAGATGAAAACATTGTTCACAACAAATTTATCCACATCACATATCCTCCTTCCCATCACAGACGGGAAACTCGAGCCTGTATAACCGTGGCGCTGTCACGGGCAGCAAGCTAGTGGTGGCATTGACCTGTTTGACTAGACGATCCAGTTGGTCAGTAATCACATTCATGTGAGTGGTCAGAGCCTTCATCTGCTCTACAAGCTGTGCACCACAGCCCTAGAGTTGGCACCATCAGAAGCCATGCTAGGTGGCTTTGATACCATTGTTATGTGCTCAGGGTGGATGTAGATGATTGGTTGGGGAAACAAACAAAAGAGTAGTGCTGCCTACTGCTGCTGCTGGCGATTGAGATAGAAGGGATAGAGATGATATAGGCCGATTGGTAAGGGGGTACACGCGTACACAAGGAACGCGGGGAGGGAGGTCGTAAAGCAAGGAGCTTACATGAGAATAGAGAAGGATAGGTAGATTGATTGCTTCCCTTTCAAAGAGAGTGACATCTCTCTTTTATAGACGAAATCAACTTACTAAATCCTACAAGATTACAACTCTAACAGATAAGACACTTCCTAATTTAACTAATACTCCCTCCGTCCAGGTATATAGCCTGTATTTTGACTGTCCAAATTCAAGCTTTGACCATAAATTTCTCCTACATTATTTTATTAATAGTTACAGAATCACTATTATAAGAAAGTGTTTTTGAATACGATCTAACGGTATCAATATTATGCCACATAAGCCACATATTATTAGGTTAATTGTTGGTCTTAAGCTTAAAATTGCACAACTTAAATATGCCTTATATACCTAGATGGAAGGAGTAGGATCCTTACTTAACTAGTACTAACCTAATGACTCGAACTCGTAACAAAACCAGACTTCTCAAATAAACCGACTCCCTAGCAAACCCTGAATTCTTGACAAATTCGTACTTCCTTCCTGGACTCAAAACTCCTACGTCCTTCTTGGACTCCTAGGACTGCTGCTATGCCATGGAAAATATAAATTGAACAATGCAAGAGCGAAAGTTCAATGAGCTTACCAGGTCCAAGCATTGAAAAATAACCTCGCATTTCAATTTCCTGCTGTTCTCTTGAGCCTTTTCCAGATTTTGGTGAAGGCTTGTGAGGTGACGTGGTACCTGTGAGGGAGCTGGAAGAACCATCACCTCCCTCGCTTCTCTGTTTGTTTCGTTCAGCTAGCAATTGCCACTTTGAAAGCATGTCATCTCCCCCAGCTGCAACTCGCACGGCAGCATTTGCAGCTGTTGTTCTCATTTTATCATCTTCCTCCTTGTAACTCTGCAATGCATATAAGATCATCAGCATCTCAAGTATGTCATATCTGTGTACAAAGTAATCACCTGACTCCTGAAAGGAGAACTAACCTTAGCATGCTTTGATGTGCCACAGCCCTCATTCTTGTCCTTCTCTGAATAAACAACTGCCTTGTCATCTCCCTGCAATTATAAATGTGATCAAACAATGCAGTAATAGACCATACAATCTATAATTTCTAATGAACAAGAAAACTAAAGAGAAAAGGGAGTGCCGAACTAGCAAATTTTCTCACTGCCATCTGATACCAATTCAATGAACACAAATGCACCAGAAAGAAGCACTCAATAGATCATACTAAATTGCAAAAGGAGATTAGAATACCACAAAACATCCTGGTTCAATCCTAGTTATAAATCAATGGAATAGTTTGTCCACTAAGCTTAGATGACTAATTGACATATTAAATCCATAAAACAGTCAAGTAAACTATACAAGGAGCAGTAGCTCAGAGGGACTATGGATAGCAAACCGACTAGAACACCTTGGTACACAATATCAAGCCAGGGTTGCATTCACATTTAAAAAACGTAAGTTTGCCTGTAGAAATCTGTATACCTCTTACAATAGGTTAAAAGTATAAGGACAACATCAATCACTCAGACATACTCATCAGAGAGTGGACACTGCACAAATTGCATAGCGGTGATTGCAAGTATTGCCCAGCCCAACTAAGGAGTGCATCCACAGTTGCGAACAAATGCTCCTACTTGTCTCATGCGATTTGGTTTGAGACTCGAAAAATATGATGCAGAAATGGATGTGACTTCATATCAGATAGTCCAGATATTAGTCAACATTTGCTATCGAGCTTGTTGAACATTCAACATTAGTACTTATGTATAGTCCCACTATATATAAGATATAATACACTTGATATTGGCACTTAAATTCATAAGCATGTAAAACAATTGCTAAAGATCTTAAACATATGTTCCTTGGGAAAAAAAAAGATTTAAAACATATGCTTACATCAAGAAGACGCCATATGAAGCATACTTCATGAGAATATATATGTATATATTAAAATTTAAACAGAAACATCATGCAAAACTAACATCATTTTGTTTCCTGGTTCTGTCGGCATCTTCAGCCAGTTTTCTCTCCCACTGTTCTCTAGCTTCTCGGTTCACCCTCAATATATGACTACGAACATCAGAAGATAAAGGATAAAAATGATGCCTTGATTTTTCAACATCAACCCTCTGCAAAAATAAAATAAAATAAAATAGAATTAGAGAACTTATAACTAATTAGTATCTCAAATAGATTAAGTCTTATGTGGGAAAGGTCAATGAGATTAACATATTGCACCTGTTTTGAAAGCCTTATTATATTGCTTATGAATCCTCGTAACCGCTCCTCAACACACTGGAGAAAGCTCAAGTTAGATTAGGCATAAGCCAAATCTGGAAAGGGCCTTGCTAGATAATCTCTCACCATCGATAGACAACGCTCCACGTCACTGCCTATGCTCTTCAGATTATATTTTTTCACTGCCAAAACACCAGCATTAGAGAATAGAAGCCCACAAAGTTTCCCTATCAATTTAGCAATACTTGAATGATGAAAGTATTAACTGATCTCTGCTAATTTCTTTGTCAGAGGTCCCTTTTGTAGAATGAGCCTTTCTTCTTCCAGTTGTACAACTCTCCGAGCAGCTTCTGAAACTCGACTCTCTTCCTTTGGAGCAGAGAAAAGTTGCTCCTCTTCTTCCTGGCAAAAATAATAGTTACAGCATCAAAGTTCATTGAATAATGGGTACTACAAGACATGCACAAAGCAAATCAACAGAACAGAAAAACATTAAGGAATATATATACCCTTAGGTTAACACCACTAACTGCAGTAACATCATTCAGCTGGTCAATGCTTTGATCATGGAAACCTCCAGATCCCTTCTGCTTTTTGCTGGCACGATAAAAAAGGCATCATGAACCAAAGAACAAGTATGATCAAATTGGGATTATTCACTCAAATCAGAATGGGCATTGAAAATTAGAATTACCTAGATGGTGGAGGGGATGAGCCTACTGCTTCCAAAGGTTTCTTCTGTCCAGCAGACGGCTTCTTTTGAGGTGTTTTTGAAGCTGCTCCAGAAGGAGGTGCTTGGGTAGCAGGTTGGGTCTAATGATGCAGCAATAATTGTTAGAGCACAACAACAAAATCCTCCATGATACTGAACCATTTCTTGGCTAGAGTGCAAGAATTAGTAAAATCCAACAAGAAATAAACAGAAAACAAGCAGGCAGGCATGCACGCTTGTGCACACGCAAATGAAAGGAATATTTCACTTCTGCAATTGAATCTAATAAGGTGTAATCAACCATTGATGCCAACATTAAATTTCTTATTTTGCATTGTTAGATCCACAACTCCATCCTCTTGCCTGTTGAACCATTAACTACTTTGCCAATTTGTCAATAACTGCATATTTTCAGTTTGCAATGAACTTATTGCTTGTGCGACCCTATGTGCTTCCAGTGATGTACATTCTCATTCTGAAAGATCTCGGATAAATTATATCCATTTAATAAAATAAAATTCTGTACAATACATGCTGCAATATTTAAAAAGTTTACTTGGCTATTAGTCCATCATGTCTATCTGAGTTTATTGGTTAAACATCAAATAATTTCTAATGCCTCAGAATATCAACTAGTTTCCTTGCTTTCAGTGTAAGGATCGGAACTTGACGAGCTTATAATAATCATGAACTCAAGCTATAAGTAGAGCAGGTCAAAACACAAATCAAGTCTGCTATCCACCTAACTTAAGCTTGCTCGCCTATTCCTTGCTAGAGTAAGTCATTAGAACATTTAGCAACATAGGACAGTAAGTGGACATGATATAATCATATAAGTTAGACACAAGATTCCTTAGAGATAGAATATTACTAAGGGACTACTTAGGGACCAAGTAATACATTCCTATTTAAGGGCGAGCATCTATCCCTAATCGATCAAGCAATGAGAAGTTAATCAATCTAGTCTCCTCCGAGAGTCACCTCCCTCATCCTTAGTCTATCCCTCAGCCCCTAAGCCATGCTGCTTCGGCTATCCTCCTGACGGTAGTTATTCAACCCATTTGGTACCAAGGCCAAACACCATAGCTTCCGATAATACGCTATCTTCTGCAACCGAAGAGACATTGAGAAGGACCTTCCATGTGACGATCCATGACGTACTCTACCCTATCAAAGAGAATGTGCTTAGTGGTAGAGACCATTAAGGTTATTCCATGGTACCCCACAGTCATGGCCTTCCTCAAATACAAGTCAGACTATTGATACGGCATGGGCATTATGGTGGCTACAAGGACGTTGCATCTACAACAGCCATTCTTTATTTGCACTTGAGATGATACCCAAGCCTCGTGCAACAGCTATGTTAGTATCGCGATACTAGATAGGACCCTGTTTTGTTTGATAGGATTGGATCGTGATTTTAAGCACATATATTTTATATAAAATATGAATTATTAATTGAAATATGTAAGTTTAGAAGATAAATTTTAGACTTTAAATTAAATTTTATAAACTTGGGTGCACTTATCCACATTACATTCAATTAAACTTATTTCTGCTTCATAAGTACTAATATATTGTACTTAGAATAACATGTAAAGAAGCGAACAAAACTAATATAACCAAAATTAGTAACAAATAATACCAAATTTTATATACTGATATAGTTTATTGTTGGTATCATGATCCTACTGCGGTAGGACCCAATCCTACTGATTCTACAAGATGGATCGCAATCTACCGCGAGACTACCTGATTTTGATCCATATTGCGCTCCGGTAGGACACTACTGCTACATCAGAGATTGTCTGGCTTCGTTGGCTATTGGTTGATCTTGGTGTTTCATGTGATGCACCCACATCTATTCTATGCGACAGCAGTGCTGCTATTCAGATTGCAAATATCCAGTCAAGCATGAGCTAACCAAGCATATTGGTGTCAATGTGTCATTCTCACTGCTAGCAGTCAACAATTAATCTCTAATATGTTCCATTGGAGCTTCAAATTGCGATTTCTTCACAAAGGCCCAAACTAGGGATCAAACATAGGTTTCAAATCCTTAAACTCGGTATATGAGATTTTCCTGACCCAACTTGAGTTTGAGGAGATGGAGGGTATTAAGTGTATAACCCTCTTGTGTAGCTTATATAGGCCCATAGTGTAGTAAGGCCCACATAACTTAGTGTATACCTAACTCAGTGCAATAGAGAAATGGTTTGGTAATTCATTTCTCCAAAAAATCTAATGCACCTTTTCAACATAATTCTATCTTCGATTTTTATTGTTTCCAAAATTGAACATTGAAGTTCAAAGATAAGTACACAAAAACATGCATAAACAAAAATAGCATACAGGTGCATACCTGTGTTCCATTAGACCGATGAGGTTGACTTGAGCTTGTTGTAGTCAAAGACTTTGAAGTGGTCAACGTAGATGATTGACTTTCCAAAACACCACTGGCCTTTGAAGATAGAAGGGCTGGGTTGACTTGTTTTGCATTTGAGGCAGCAAAAGAACTCTGTGCAGATTCAGAGGGTTGATTAGCAGTTTCCTTGTTCATATGTACTGTTGGGGTGAAAGAATTGGTTTTCTGCTCCTTGTTTGCTGGTTGTTGCCATGGCAGTTGATTAGTTTGTAATGCTGGTCGTGTGGCCACACTCCCAGCCACTGTGGTAACACCTTCCTGGACTAATTGTCCTCTTTGACTGGAATCCACCATTTGTGGTCTAAGTAGCACAGTTGGACCTCCAACTGGCTGTGGAAATGGACGTGCATTAATATTATTTGCCCCAGACACTGGCAAAGATGTTTGCGGACGCTGCACATGATGTTGCGTTGCTTGCACTGAGACTAAGTGGATATTAGGTGGACGGCTTTGTAGCATATGCACCCCTTTCCTATCTGACATGTTACCAGTTTCGTTAGACTTCTGTAAATTGCTTTCTGAAGCTGGATAACCCATATTACTCTGCATTTGGCCTGATGTGGAAGGTCGAAACTGAGGTGGTCTTGGGCTCTCATTTTGCTGGCTGGAAACTTGACTTAACAAAGAATAGTTGCTTGGATTTGCCTGGGGATTCCGTTGTGCCTGAGCGGCCTGCAGCCAAACAGGACCAAAATAACTCCCAAAAGAAAAACATAATACGTTTATAAGAGTAATAATAATAGTATACAGACTGCTGATAGGTAGATAGATTGACCTAACATAAGCATTAAGTGCACAGAAGTGAAGCAGCATTACAAATGAAGGGGAGCCAGGTTATGTTTTACATGGACCACAATTAAGTGGAAAGCTTTGTTACCTGCATTTGATATTGCGAAGCAGCTTGCTTGAGCAACTTATCACCAACAGTAGTCCTAATAACTCTTAAGAAGTGTTCCTTGCTGACTTCATTTTTCTATCGAAAAAAAAAGTAAAATTTTACGCGGTAAGAATAATTAAGTAATCTGAATAATTAAGTAATCTGTTATGCAATAACAATATTTTTTGGTCTTGCTGTTTTTCTAATTCAACATAATTGAGGGACAAATACCAACCCGCAACTTTGCAAAAATGGACTGAACTTGCATATCCCTGTCTTTGTCAAGGTAGCGTCTCAAAATCGGGATTAGCATATGAAATGTAACAACAGGAGTTTTTCCCACCGTAGCTGGACTATTGGTTTGGTTTGTGCCTGATGCTTGTTGACTCTTTATTTGTTGCATAGGCTGCTGCTGACCAACAACACTTTGTTGAGAATTGTTTCCTGGCTCTTGCTTAACCTTTAGCTGGTCACATTCCTTTTGAGTATTAGAGTGAAGGTGTTTGTAATCAGCACCTTCAGGAACTGCTTCAGGTCTGGATGACTGCTCATTTTGACAATATAATTTTTTTTGTTCTTGTTGTTGGCTCTCCTGGTTTCCAATTTCATTCTTTACTGGACCTTGCAACTGTCCATGACTGTGGTTTAATACTGAGTTGCTTTCCTGAGGTAATGTACCTGGGTCAAATTAGCATGCAGTACAGTTATGGGAGAAATATATAAATCATAAACTGAAAACTTGATTTAAAAAACAACCACGTCATAGTTCAGTTACCAAGAATAAGCTGAGAGATTTGAGGAGACAAAATTGTGATGATATAGGTTTCCTGTTATAGTAAACTGCATTTCGTGCAAGGGAGTTTTATGACATTATGGTTACACATTGCTGCAGTTGAGCATTTTAACACGCTAAATGTATCCATTATCCGGACTATCATCTTTCTTGTCATCCGTGCGTCCCAAAATTGTAAAACTCAATAATATTAACATAAATTCAATCGACCATGCCACAAAATTTGATCCACACAAGAATAAACAAAAAAGGAAAATTATTCTGAAAAGGAAATCTGAAAACATATGGGATAAGGAAAAAAAGATTTGCTGAAATTTGTCTTTTTTGTGTTTCCTCTAACATAAATATAGTTTTGGACCAATGTTTTTGGAATTTCCCTTGGCCATCTGTATGGCATTTTCATATCTTGAGGTAGGATGATCCAAACATTTTCTCTTGTACATATAAAACCTTAATTCGACCAAGTTGCACACTAAAACACAAGTGTCGCAGACTTCAAAAAACACTTCCACTGATAAAGTACCAAGTTCACAATGTTAGAGCAAAGTCCCTTGCTAATATATCTTTGAGCTTAAGCAGGCTATGCATCAGCCAAGAAGCAAACAAGATATTTATATGGCAAGTTTGCTTTAACTTCTAGAAATGTATATCATTCTTGTATTTATCAAAAGAGATGCTACATAGCTGCAATGTTATTGCTTGTCTAAACAGCTGTGATTCAAGATGCAAAATCATTTTTAGATTGCAATGAAATAAGACATTTAGAAGACTCCAAGTTAAAGTTTAGGTACTCCCTCTAAATAAAAGAAGCCTTTTGTTTCACTTAACGCCTGCATGCAACTCCTGACTTGGTTTCTGCTTTCTCTTCCTCTAGAATTCCTTTTTTTAGTATACTTCCTCTAGAATTCTAATTCTAATAAAAAAAAGGTAACCTGAAAATCTGAAAGCAACTTAGAGAACTGACTGCAAGCAAAATGATGTTTGGTTCATAAACAGTGGGATCATGAGTTCATAAAATCTCAGCTCTCTTTCTCCTCTCTTCTGACAGAAATGGCAGAATGTCATTCAGTTAGTGGTAACAGAAGTAAGTCAGTAACAGAACCTAGGGTTTTCTGCCACAATGTTCTCTTCTGACAGATGTGGTGTCACCCTGCCCACCAGGGTTCGACTGCCGTGAGGCAAATTTACCATGCTGGTTATTTCGACTAGCAAGCAAAAAGCCTGGCCTCTTGTTGTCTTCTTAAAACAAAGCCCCCACCCCGAACCCCCCTCCCCTTCCCCCTTAGGTCTCTTTAAAAAAAAAGACCTGGCATTAAGTGAGGCTATTTGCAAAACCTGGGGTTCTCTAAAACTCGGATACACATACTTGTGACAAGAAACAATTTACTCTTCTAAATATTCAGGTTAGTCAGGTGGAAATTACAGACTTTCTTAATCTTATAGTTTTACAACTTGGACAACATGTTGTGATAAAAAAAACTTTACATACTAGGTCAAGGATGTATCTTCGTGGCCATTAGAAGCAGAAAACATCAATAATTTTTCACTGAACATGGTAGTTATTAGAGAGAATTCCACATATGCCACTCAAAATATGACCGGTTCCAAATATGCCACTGAAAAAGTCCGTCTTCCAAATATGCCACTGAAATTTTGCACCGGTTCCATATATGCCATTGACGTCAGTTGACCGTTAGTTGACCGCTAGTTGGCCATTAAGTAGCTATTGAAAAGACAGTTTTGCCCTTTATGTTGTCTTTTATATATGCCACTTTGTAATAAATGTTAAATGTTACAAAAATATTAAAAAATATTTTCTCTAATATATGTAAAAACATGCCCACAAACACAGCTATTATATTTACTACAAAGTAGTATATATGAAAAACAACACAAAGGGCAAAACTGTCTTTTCAATAGTCACTTAACGGTCAACTAGCGGTCAACTGACGTCAATGGCATATATGGAACCGGTGCAAAATTTCAGTGGCATATTTAGAAGAGGGACTTTTTCAGTGGCATATTTAGAACCGGACAAATTTTGAATGGCATATGTGGAATTCTCTCTAGTTATTAAAATTTGCAGGAAACCATACCAACAATAGACTGGAAGTCAGCAAGAAAGCTAGCTCTGTCACAAACAAGCAACAGCTTACCAATGCCCCCTAAAACAGAAATATCCGTCAATTTGAAGCTGAAAGTGTCCAAACTTCGAGACCAAATCTAAGTGCTAACCTCATAACGTAGTTATGATTTCTCATGAAGGTCTGTATGTCAGGTGGGTGTAGAATAGAAAAATTAAGGGTTGTGATAATCATCGCAGAAGAAAACATGAAAAAGAATGCTCCCCAAGCCAATATGGGCATACATGCTTCTGCTTACATGATGTAATGTTCCTAATTTAGTTCTTTGTTCGAAAGCTTCATTGCTTCCATAACACCAGTGCAAACTTCTTCACTCAAGTTCAAATACTCCACAGAAAAAGGACAGTATAAAACCGTAAATACAACTAAAAAACCACCATATAATATTTCTTAAATTAAGTTGGAAGTTATTTTCAAGTTGAAGAATTATTTGATTAAATACTTGCTTCTAGAAAACCAGTGTCAACGTCATCTCTTGTTCAAATTATTCATAGCAAACGGGAAACATAAATACTCCAAGAAAAAGACCACCATGTAATATTTCCTGAATTAAGTAGGAAGTTATTTTCAAGTTCAAGAAATATTCATTTGAAAACTTCACTGCTACTAAAAGACCAGTGGAAGGGCATCTACAATACATTATATCTTAGCTTGTATCTAGCCATCTAGGGGGAGAAAATGCTCTATTTTGCCATAAATGGATGCATATAAAGTTAGACCCTCCAGTGCATTGAATGTAAGGGTGTATCTAAAGGCCATCCACAAGATTTTAGTTGATGTAACTGTATTTGCTCCATTTAGGTTTATCTAGATATAATTATGCTCCAATGTGGTATTAACCCATACCTAGATTCTTGGTTTGCTCAAAGAGGTTATATCTCATGCACGATATAACTTGCTTCTCTCTCCTCCACATCATTTAAAATCTGAGATGGAAGGTTTAGATATAGCTGAGGTGAAGCATTGTGGATGCCCTAGATGTCATACACTTGTTTAAATTCTAGATAGCAAAAGGACAACACAAATACTCTTAAAAGATACAGCATATCATAATTCCTGAATTAAGTTGCAACTTATAAAAAACACTCGACCAACAGGCACTAGCGCCCATGGCATTTTTAATTAAGAAGACAACCATGAGCACACCCCGCAGAGGCCAGGCCTCGAACGCGGGTGGGCTGGGTGCACACCTGCGCCTCTAGCCAACCGAGCGACACTCGGTTGCAACTTATGTTCATGTTCAAGAAACACATTTACCTGAGCTAACATTCTTGGTCTACATATCCCTATCTAGTGTGCTTGAGTTACTATTGACAAAAGTCGAACAGATGTTGTATCCTAATGTCCATTGGATAAATTTCTCTCAATCCAGACCTACTTTACGGGCCTGCCAAGGGGAAATTCCAATTCAACAACATAGTAGTTGTTTGTGCTGCACAATGCTTAATTTTTTCCATGCACTAAGAAAACCATTTCTGTAATCGACGGGCAATTTAAAAAACATACATAAGTTGTCAAATCCAATAACCCCTCATATTTGTTATTTTCCTGCCGTCTAGGAGCCCTCAGCATAGTAGCTTTAAGTTTTCTAATAAAATGCCCATATCTCCAGCATTTGAACATTCACTTCCTATATTTTGTTTCGTTGAATGAAATGATGAGCTTCAAAGTTTAAACCCTAGTTTCAACTCAACAAAATTCGTTTCCTCTTGATTCCTATCATTCCCTGGGAGAGGGGAGTCGGCCCATTGTAGTTGGAAAAAGAGATTGATAATAGGCTCATTTGTCTGAAATCCCCATATTGGGCGCACCTTAAACCTAAAATCACACACCGGTAATACCGACTTAGGAGCTGCATTCTGCATTCCGTTTCTTGATTCCATTATTCACCTAAATCCAAATGCAGGAACTGCATAATCTGACCCCCGGTTCTTGGGGAAAAGACGGGGCGGCCCGAATTCGATCCTAGAACAGAAAAGCATCTACAAGGGCTAGTGGGGTTGGGGGGCTCACCGGCGCCGTGATCCAGTGGCTGGGAGGAGGAGTCGGCGGCGCTGGTGCTGGTGCTGGCGCTGGCGCTGGCGCTGCCCTCCACCTCGCGGTTCAGCGCCGCCGTAAAGGCCTCGACGTCGGCGCCCGAGTGCATGCTCTCGTCCTCCTGCGCAATCCCAACAACAAGAACAAGAAACCGCCATTTGAGTCCTCCCCTTCCCTTCCCCAAGAACTCGAAGAAAATGGCAGTAGAGGTGGGGGGAGGGATGTTGGGGCTGGGCCGGGCACCTCGTCGTCCTCGAGGAGTTTCATGATGGGATCCATGGCGTGGGGTTCGGATTGGCGAAACGAGCCAGCCTCTCTCGTCGCCGCCTCGCGTCTCGGCCGTCCTACCTTGTCGGCTTCAGCAGAGGAAGGGAAATAATCAAATAAATCCCTTGTGCGGGGAGCAAGGAAGCGAGGAACAAGTCCGGCTCGGCTCGTTCGCTTGCGTTCTTTTTCCGAAGGGGCCTCGTGTGTTGGATGACCTCCGCGCTTTCTCGGTCTTGCTGGATCTGCCTGTATATCTGCAGGATCTTTTTTGCTACTCAAAAGGAAACAGTTTCAGGGATTTATCACCAGGGCCGATCCTGTCCTTCCAGAGGCCCCGGGGCAAACTCCAGACAACAGGCCTAATAAATATAGCAGAATAAAGAATACATATATACATATATACCACCAAAATCATTATAAAAAGATATAAACATCAAAACATCAAATTAAACATTAGTAGTATAAATTTTCATCCACAACTACAGTCCAATAATACACCATGAATATGTGATATATATGGTAAGAGTTGCCGCAACAAACTCTTAATTCTGAACAAGGATGGTAGAAATATTAGAAAGAGCAAAAAAGAAAAGAAAGAAATTATATGCTAACTAAGTTCCAAATAGAAAGGCATTCACGAAGAACAAAGAACGAGTCATTGCCTCTCTCACCTGAAAAAGAAAGTAGATACAAATTAATGGCATATAATCATGAGAAACGACTCCTTCGAGAATTTTTTGACGCAAAATCATTTGTGACGGTATTAAGATCGATATTATCCAACATATTTTTCTCGATGCAACACATGGCCAAATCATTCAATCTTTCTTGTGACATAGTTGACCTGAAATAGTTTTCCAGTAATTTTAATTTTGAAAAACTTCTTTCAGCCAATGCTACATTCACAGGTATAGTTAAGAGGATTCTATAAGCAACTAAAATATTTGGACAGCAATCTACAGCTCTAACAAACTCAAAAATTTCATCTGTTGATATGAATGCATTTGGCAAAGTCACTTGCAACACTTTCAATTCAGAAAATAAATCATCTAAGTCAACATCAGATGAATTATCATGAGAAACAACATTTGCAAAATTAGTGCAGCATTTTCTTAGATTATCATCATCCAACGATAGTTCTTATTAAAACTTGTCTCCATCGCTCTTTCTCCTTTGCAATTTCTTCTTGCAAATCCTTATCAATTGTTTCATTTTTATTTAGTCACAATCTTAGTTCATTCCAAGTGTTCATATTAGTGAGATGCTCGACACTATTCTCAGGATGTTTAAGCCACTCACTAAGATGTTTCTAGTCCCTTAGTCCCTTGGATGCTAACAGACTTTTGCTGGTTTCACATTTGAACAACTTGCAACAAAAACAGTAAACTTTGTCTACATGCTTAGAGTATACCAACCACTTTCTATCAATTACCTCACCATTACTTAGCTTTCTTGAGAAGTAAGCATACGAAAAATGTCTAGAAGTATTATCTGAAGGAAACACAAGATTGAATTCCCTTATAGGCCCTTTTTCTACTAACATGTCTCTTGATTTATTGTCAAGATTATCCCAAGTTCTAGGATCATAAATATTTAAAGGACAAGCTTCTTGTTCATCAGCATTTAGATTTTTCGTATCAAAAGCATTTTCACTCACACAAAATTCTAGTATCCTGATTGGCAGCAGTATCATTTTTTGCATGAAAGTTTTCATCATGTTATTGCTCTTCATCACTACGAGCATCTAATTCCTTAGGATTCTTAGTATCGGCATTCCTAAAAATGAATTTATGCATAGCACCCTTTTGAGATTCAATTAACTCATCTACTTGTTTCCTCTTTTTTCTTTTCTCATAACCAGATAAATGTTTTTTAGGCAACATTCTTACAAAAAAAGGAGCGGGAACACCTAAATGGAGTAAATTAGCAGAAATCCAACTACCCAAGCATCCGGCAATGATCCTCCAACCTCGACTCCTCAAAATAACATATGTTGATCACTTGATCTGCAGAGGCATCGTAGAAGAGAAAAAAAAGAAGACTAGTGATTACTAAAAGCTACAAATAGTACAAGGTTCAAGGTACACAAAACTCAAATAAGTACACAAAATAATCAATCGGCTTTAATTAAGCAAGACATCAACACAAGCAGATTGTAGAGTTCTGGATTGCATTAGTACATGGCCAACATGCTCCAATCAATGGAGAACTGAACTGTAGTGTAGCATTCTCAACTATATCATTGGACAAATAAAATTATATTCTCAACTATATCCTCACCTGATAGTGCTTGGCTGCTCGAGGAGTTGGACAAGGAGATTTTTTGCTCCTAATCATGCTTGCCTGCTTGGCCACTAGATCCAACAGAGAACTAGGGAAGGATTAAGAGAGCAGAAGAAGAAACGGCAGCCTGGCTGGATTACCTGCTTGGCCGCCTAGATCAAAGAGAAGCAGGCTATTTCAAAGAGAATCCGCTGGAATAATTCACTAGATTACCTGCTTGGCCTGAAGAGAAGTATACCTGCTGGCTGCCTGCTGGCTGCTGTGTACTAGGTGAGTTAATTGATGAAAGGGTGCACTAGATATATGGGAAGAAGAAACGATGCACTAGGTATATGGGAAGAAGAAACGCTGGATAAGCTGACCGGTTGAGTCTTCTAGGATTTTCTTTAGTTCTCTTGATTGCTTCCATACGTTAGTACATTGGGTCCATCAAATTGAAGAAAAGCAATCTCGGCAAAGGTTTAACTGAGTTGTATACTTGTATACTAGTATATATACAGGTCTGGGCCCCTACTCAGACTAGGCCTATTTATCACTCGAAAAATTTGCAATTGATTTGATCCAAAACACCTGGGACACTAATAAAAAAACCTGCTCCTGGTCTTTCTCTATTTGTTGATATTTAGGTGTACAGTAGGTACTTAATATTTTAGGTGTACATTGCAATAAGCTTCTAATCTCTATTAGACTCTGTGATAGATTACAAAGATACTATAAGGAAACTTGTAATTAGACTCTGCGATAGATTACAAAAGATAATATAAGGAAACTTGTAATCCCCTCGTCGCTAATAATCCCCTTATCTTGTCCAAATCGGGACATTTTTGTTGAAACCTTTACTCAAATAGACAATTTTCTGTCCGGTCCGGACTCTCATGCAATCTCATTGTCATCTTAGCCATCAACGCTTGTGGCGTATGAAAATCCCTCTCAAATTTAAAATCTTTATGTGATATCTTTGAAGATAGTTGGTGCTAACCAATGACAGATTATTCTCCGCTTATCTTTTAAACACATCTTTTCTAAGACCTAAATGCTATCTTAGGTATAAGTTGGTTAGTAAATTAGGTTTATAGCTCCTAACCATCAAATCAAAGGAAGAACTATACCTCCAGGTCGAAGAAACCCTGAATCGGAATTAGACTTCCAGTCGTTGAAAGTGAGGAGTGAATCTTAGTGGACGGAGGGAATTTCCGGATGATTTAACAAAGAGTATGCAAATAAGTGGTGCTAAGATCCAGTTAGAAAGGTGGAGAGACCAATTACCTTGTTTGGAAAGTAACATATGAAGAAGAAAATCTACGTAGAGACTACCCGTTCTTAATCTGATACCTCCTCTTTAATTTCGAGGATGAAATTATTTTTAAGGGGGGTAGGATGTGAGAACCCTGGTTTTTAGGTTAGAGTTAAGCGTCACGAAGTGGGAGCTAGGTCAACTCGCGTTGCTGAGTTGACCTGAATCTACCGAGGAACGGTGAGAGTTACGTCGAGAGTTAGAGAAAGAGGGGGAGGAGTTGGTTGTGCATTCATGGCATACATGTGATTCATAGCATTTATTAATCATATACGTTTCGATTCAAATGGAATTTAACTTTATTGATCAAGAATATTATAATGTCATAACACAATATGGATACAAGATGAATTAAAGAAGAAGAAGAAGAAATAAAAATTACATATTGTAGTTTCTACCTATACATCATTTAAACCCTAATCCCAAACCTTCGGATCTTCGAGTCTTGAGTTGTCGAGGAACACCGAGTCAGAGGGGGAAGATCTTCGGAGATGTTGGCAGTTATCCGAGGTCGTCGAGTATAGAGACTCGAGACCGTTGGAATCACGCCGTTGCTGTAGGAGGCAGGAGTTTTTGAAAACGGTATTTTGAAATAAGTGTGGTCTTATCGGCACAGTTCCGCCGACATCCGCAGGGTTAGCTGCGGGGGCAAAATAATGCCGATGACCTAACTAATTTTCTAGTTTGAAAAATAATTTTGTTTTGAAAAATGTCCGAGGGCCAAGTGGCTGGGCCGAGCTCGGACTCGCAGCCGAGGCGGCGACGCAAGGGGCCGACGCGGCGGCGCAAGTAGCCCAGGTTACGGGCGCATCAGGAGGCGGGGCACCGAGTAGGCGGCCGAAGAGAGAGAGGCCGCGGGGTGCGCGGCAGAGGAGAGGAGGTTGGAAGGCAGCGATCGCGAGTTTAGGCGGCGGCGTCGCTTGGAAGCAAGGGGGGAGCTTCCGGTCGGGTGGAGCCAGAGGTGAGAAATGAATGAGAGAGAGAGAGAGAGAGAGAAGTTTGGGGTGGATTAGGGTAGTTTAGGATTTAAACCATTTGGGGCCTGTTTTAAAAATAAATAAAGAAAAATGAAGATTTAAAATGAATTACCACTGTTTTCTTTAAAACTGAAAAATGGAGAAAAGTAAAATGATGAAAATAGATGTATATATATGTATATATATGTTGGAGGATAAATTGAAATTAGGAATCTTTTAAGTTAAAAACACTTAAAAGAAAAATTAAAACTTAAAAATAAAGGTGATGAGTTATTCTAACTAAATTGAATATATCCTTCTTTGGGAAAAGAGGATTAAAACCTAAGTGTGTTCTTTAAGTAAATTGAAATGGATGGTGGAAGTTAACTTAACCTAAATTAAAATCAACATGAACATTAGACATAATTAAAGCTTTAAATAATGTTAAATTTTAAACAAACGAAATCAATAGTTAAGGTTGAATGTTCTCTTAACTAATTCCAAATCTTCAAAGGAATGTCTAAAAGAAGTACATTGTATTTCTTGAAGCATTTGAATATACATAGCATCTCATGCACTCAAATGCCATGTCATCTGCATTCATATTTGGAATTTCTAGAACAAGTCCTTGTCGGACTTTACTATTTTGTTTGCTAGAAGCCGGAGTTCCACAAGTAAACCCTTCGAACTTCATTTTCAATCCAATACCAGGCAAGTCTAGTTTCTTGTTCATGTCCGTTGAGAATGTTTTTCAAAATTTCCCTCTTGTCTATAACATGCAAAAAAATCTATTTTCTAAAGATAAATCAACTGTTGTTTTGTTTGGATCGCCGGTTCTTGGGCGATAGCATGGTGGGTGGTGAAATCCTGGTATGGGTGCTGGATAGTACATTTGGGAAGGTGGATTTCATCACACAGGAATGTCTCAAATAAGGTTAATGCAACCAATGATCGAATGTGCTTAAGGGCCGTAGCGACCGCTCATACCACATACCTTGTATGGGCGGGGCTGAGCTAAAGTACCCTTTACCCTAGGTTTATATCCCCTGGGAACGCAAGACCTCGGTAGTGGGATCGGCTACCGGGAAGGTGGTATTAGCCGTAGGGCTGCCCACATGTTGTAACGTGGTATTAGCCATAGGGCTGCCCACATTTTATCAAAGTGATATTAGCCACCGGGCTGCTCACTTCTTATTAAGTGATATTAGCCACCGGGCTGCTCACTTTTTATTAATGTGACATTAGCCGCCGGGCTACTCACATTATGATTAGGACCGATAGTCCTATACGGACTACGACGTGGGGTATAACCGAGTGGGTGGCAAAATGGCTCTGTGACCTCGGGTGTGTAGATGAGGTTTGGCCACCTCAGATACATGACTGTAGTCGTTTGTGGGTACAGTTGCGCACCTCTGCAGAGTGTATAGAATTGTGGCATTGTCACTCCGTGTTCCCGGTTGGAACTACGAACCCGGCAAGAAAGGGGTTCATCGGGAATCCTAGCAGCTTGTGAGATAGGAGATCATTAGTCTCTTAAACTAAAACTTGACTCTCTTACCTTTGAAAACTGCATTGCTTTTGGAGAACATTACCGTTCTCAGTAGATAGTGCATCAAACACCTCGTTGCTATTCCTGGACTTGTTGAGTACCTTCTGTACTCATCCCTATATCTAATTCCTTTGAGTAGACTATGAGCCGACGACGGAGGAGGAGGTGGTCTACATCGAGGTCGACGAAGAAGTTCCCGAAGAGCAAGCGACAACAAAGGAGGACGAAGGCATCGACTACTACGTCGAGTTCCGCGACGAAGGCAACATCGAGTAGAGTAGTAGGTCGTATGAGTGCTTAGGTGTAGATAAGACTTTTGCTGTAGCCAAACGATAACGGTTTTAAATTCCCCGTACTTTTGGGGATATGTTGTAAGACTTTCTGTTGTATTACGAGTTTGTAAATTAAGTTTGTAATATTTGGACCACTGCAATGCTTCTGTCGTACTACTCTGTGAGATATGTACAGTCAAGAAGTCACTTCGTCTGTGCGTATCGCCGCAAAGGAATTGGCAAGAAAGTAAGAAAAGTTGCATTTCTAATGATGACGAGACTATTTAACATCACTTCTTCAATTGCCAATTTAGACATTCCACATGAGGATAGATATATATAGCATAGACATGAGCATACCTCGGTCCAGGGCGAGCTTGAAAAAGCCTGACGTAAAAACACCAATCTCCAGCCCGCTTGGCCCGAGACACATAAAGATTAGCTTTTTCTAAATTAAGTATTGTTAAATTAATCGTATTCTGATTTCAATAGCATTGTTCTTATTATAATTTTAAAAGTATATCATATTTTAACTCTCCGGGCTTATTTAGGCCTTTCGGGCCGAAAGCTTTGTAACAGTCCATGTTTGAACTTGGTGATATGCATCCATGTGAGAAACCCTGTTAATAAATAAAAATTGTGCTTTTATTCCTATTTACGCTTTAAACTTTAAATTTGACCATCAATTGGATCATGATCTAGGGATAGCATGTACAGTATCTACCGATGACAAAAGGAGGTGGTGGGGTTACTCCTAGATGTGTTGCATCCCTGTGCACCTCTTGAGAAACCTCAAAACCTTCTAAGAACCAAATTATGTTTGAAGTAAGTGCTATTTGCTCAAATCCGATAATTGGTAGAACCGTGATTAATTAACATGGAGGTGAAGTACACTCCTAAGTTCTCCAAAATTTATATTGGTGGCTCATTTACCCTTTTAAACCTTGACATAGTTTTTTTTAATAAATTTAGGAATTATGTTTCACCCACTTGCAGTTCATACCCAAATTTGGGGGAACATTGACTTTTGATTCAAATAGCAATCAAACATAATTTGCAATTCTTGGGAAAAATCACGATGGTCCTACCTAATATATTGGACCCCTATGAATTTTTCTAGAATTATTCAAACAACCATGAGTCGTCATTTAAATCCAAAACCAAAAATCTAGCCCTAAAAGGAAAAGGTATAAAGACAAAAGAGAGGGCCTTATGTACTGGGCCAAAACCCATCCTAGCCCCCTACTACACTCGGGCCGCGGCCTCCACTCCACCACAAGCCCACTCTACCGATGACCACTGGGACCCGCTCGTCAGGGCTTCGTCTCCACGCGGCCAGGCCACGTGTCGTGCCCGCGACACACTCAGGCACGCACAGAAGATCTGCTTCGCATGCCGTTGTCCCACGGTTACCTCTTGCATGCAGGCGTGCTCCCACATCACCACGCCACCCGCCTTGGTGCTAGCACAGCGATGGCATCACCTCTCTGGCATCAACTACCTCCCTCTCTCCTTTCCCTAGCTATCTTTTCACCTCGCGAGCGCTACCGATCTCTTCATCTCTTGTGAGCTACAACACCGATCAGTACCTCCTCTATCTTCCTAACACGCTGCTCTCTCTCTCTCTTTGACTCCTCTATTCCCCTCTACATGCACCAGATGTGTGCCTCATTATGGAGTAGGTTGCTACCGTTATCGTTGCCGAGGAGCCACCGTTGTAGTTGTCCCCAGGAGCCGCCCATGTTGTTGTCGGTCTTGCCACACCCAAGCAAACCCTAGGAGCAACACGCCCGCAAGCACCCTCGGCTACCCTTTCTTCCCTAGCTCCGAGATCTCCTCTCACCATTGGCACTGCACATCACCCGCTTCCAATGTCACCACTGCCTCCCCTTTCCTTTAGGCACACTCATGAGCCCGACATCGAGGAGCTGCACGTTGGTGTCGAGCACCTGCAACTTGATACCTTTTTGGATTTGTAATATGTGTAAGAGTTGTTTGTCTGGTGCCACCGTCCTACCATTTAATGTTGATTTTAAATGCAAACTTGAACCTAATAAAGTGAGTCGTGAGAGTTGGGGTCTAGGACCAGTAGATGGATCCAAGGGCTTATTGCATGATCGGGTTTGCACCTTGAGATGCTGGTATTGTCCAAACTAGACCTGTCACCCACGGTAGGGATATGGTGACTCAAGGAGTCAGTTAGTCCATGGCTGGCAAACCATGCCTAACGACGAATTGGGGTATCCTTCTTGAGAAATGATCAGTCACTAAGTGCAATTGTGATGATCTTTAAATTGGATTTTGATATATGAATAGGTGTTTGTGTTGGTAACATGTGCTAAATCCCCACCATGTTTAGTATTGATTAATCTTGATGAGTAATCATAAGTGATATTACTTTCTGTCATGCTTGGAATGGTCTCTTATAAGTTGTACTTTCCATGTGGAGTATGATATGTTAATCTTGACATTATGCTTTACTTTTCTAACTAGCATGCATACGGTGATGTTATTTTGTGATCATGTGGATCCATTTACTTGATGCTATCGGTTAGAAAATTGTGATGACATGTCCATTCAATAATGTCTATTTAAGTCTTGCAAGTACCTTTGGCCCTGTTTGTTTGGGCTGCAGCTTACTGAGAAGCAGCTGAAGCTGGTCAGCTGGTGGACTGTAGCAAAGCCGTTGGCAAGGGTGCTTTTTGATGGCTAGTGGACTTGTAGCTGATGGTGAATGTCTGAAGTACCCATGTTTGCTGAAGATGATGTTTAAGTCCTGATTATACATAGTTTATGTGTATTTGCTCTAATTTAGCACAAATGACATACATAGCACACGATTTTAGCGAAAATTAGATGTTTGTGAATATTTGTACAAACGAATACTTAGAACCATGAATTAAGTTATCACATTGAATAGGAAGAGACCCAATACATAATTATGATAGTTCACAAAATACAAACAGGCCTATGCTCCCATCAAAGCCTTTCTGGATCAAACATTTCCACGGGTTAGTCCCTTATATATTTGTTTTTCAGCTAGTATGCCATTGACATGGGCCATTCTAGTAAATTCTTCATCTTCAGTTCCTAACTAACCAATCTGCTTTTCAGAAGAACAATAAAGCAGTATCAAACATTTCCACGGGTTAGTCCCTTATAGATTTGTTTTTCAGCTAGTATGCCATTGACATGGGCCATTCTAGTAAAGTATTCATCTTAAGTTCCTAACTAACCAATCTGCTTTTCAGAAGAATAGTAAAGCAGAACAACGAAACTGGGTCCTGCTACAGCACTGTGAAGATTATACATATAGCTCAAAATTTCCAAAAGGAAAAAATAACTATGAGTTGATCCATGTAACAAGCCAGACTTTTTCGCTTTTGAATCTTGAGCTATATATACAAATGACCATTCACCAGCTATAGCTCAGGATATATTGTACAGCAAATGTCTTGCTTCATCGCAAGATTTCAGAACTTGTTGGTAATTAAGAGAATTGATTATCTGGTAATCATTCAACTAATATATACTTTGGAGTACAATATTTTTCTGACAAAACAACCACATTCCTCCTCTTATCTTCATCCTCAGTGCAACAAGTTAATCCCAAAATATCAACAACATTGCAATCAAATTGGAAAAGAAACTAGCATAAGATCCATGCATATGTAGAACTGTAAGCAAGTAGGCCAATATGACACAGTTCATGTCTTTGTTCATAGAGTTCATGCATGCCAAAATTTTGAAGGCATCCAGGCACATGAATCTGTCCATGAAATTTACATGGTACATCTTTGAACAGTTCATGAAAAATGAACCATCAGAATGAAACAATGCGATCCAATTAAAGTTGGAACAACCAAATCTGAATTGCAAAAACAAAAATTTGAAGGCACCTAGTCACATGATGGTTCTAGGCGATGGATCTCTTAGCTGGCGGTGAAGTTGGAGATGCTGGCGACGGTGGGTCGTTGGCCTCAGCAGTTCAGGGATGAACCAGGCTGGCGGGTGCTCGAGTGCTCGGACAGGTGGAGGACAAGCGGAGGTTGCTCAGGGGTGAGGGCGGCGGTTTCTTAGGGACGAGGCTGACGGGTTTTCGAACGGGCTCGGGAGTGAGGCTCGGGGCCGAGGCAAGTGGCTCGGTCGCGAGGGAGGCGAGTGGCTTGGGCGGCCGGGCGAGGGCCACTGCTCGGGTGGCGGAGGGAGGGCTGGGAGAGGGAGGGCCAAGGTGTGAGAACCCTAGTTTCTGGTTTAGAGCTAAGCGTCGTGAGGTGGGGTCAGATGAACTCGCGATGCTGAGTTGATCCGAACCTATCGAGCTACGTCGAGAGTTTAGTCAAGAGGGGGAGGAAGTTGTTGTGCATTCGCATGTCATTTGCATTGCTCATGGCATTTAGTACTCATACGCATTGGAAATGAATATAGTTGAAATTGAAACTTTATTGATTAAAGAAACATTACAAATTTCATGATACAACATTATTACAAATGAATGAAGAAAAAGAAATAAAAATTACATGATTAAGATTCTACCTAGACAAAATTTAAAACCCTAATTCTTGAATCTTCTGAGTCTTCGAAGTCCTCAAGCCGGAGGCGAAGCACCGAGAGCCGAAGGGGGCAACCTTTCAGAAATGTTGGCGGTTATCCAGGGTCATCGAGTATGGGCACTCGAGACCGTTGGAATCACGTCGTTGCTGTAGGAGGCAAAAGGGTTTTCGAAAACATGGTTTTTAAATACAAGTGGTCTCATCGGCACAGTTCCGCCAATGTCCGCGGGGTTAGCTGGGGGGGCAAAATAGTGCCGACGACCTAAAATAATTTTAGTTTTGAAAATAGTTTCTGAAAATATTTTGTTTTCGAAAATGTCCGAGGCCCATGTGGCTAAGACCCTCATCGGACGAATCTATTATATTTTATATTAGGGATAAAGAGGTGAGAGGAATAGTAAAATGTATTTTGCTTTTCCTAAAACTATATTGCCTCCATGATTTTGGTTTGAAAAGAAATTGTTTTTGTAAAGAAAATTTTTGGATAAGGCAACCAGTTATCAAATGAATATCCTTTAGCCACACTTTTTGACCATAATCAATTCCAGGAAATATAAGGCAGCAGCCATCGAGTGAGCTCCCAGGCAGCCAACAAAAAAGTATCTCAGGTTGAATAGCTTAGCAAGTAAGGCAGCCCAGGCAAATATCAGCTAAGCCATATCCAACAGCTTGTAAACCAAACAAAGGAGCTATAGCAGCCGAAATGGCAAACCAAGCATGAGGTGGCAGTGCTAGTACCAAGGAGAGCATCGGTAGAAAGAGCTCAAAGGCAGCCGAGTAGTGCAACCTTCATTTCTAAACCGCATACACCAGAACAGCACGTGTACTAGCAGCATATCCTGTAGAAGCCAAGCTCCAGGAGGTCCAAGAGAACCAGGGAGAAGGGAGGAGAAGGAGCTTAGGGAGAGAAGTGGTAGCTGAAGTAAAGGATAGGAGGCAAGCATTGACCAGCCTAGGAGCAATCTTAGCTGACTGCAGGAGCCGATTCATCATTGTTCCATCTAGCACAAGGTAAAAACCTTGGAAAACATTCAACCCTATATACGTACACATGCATTTTAGCATAGTAATAGAACCCTCAGAACCCGTTTTTGCATCACAGAAATTGTAGGAGACATTTGTAGAATCTGTTCTTATCCTTTGGCACTAAAAGAATGTCTCAAATAAATTCTCAGCTAGAGTTCATCATTAGGTTTTTATTTAGGCAACTTGAGTGTAGGAAATCTGTTCTTATCAGATTTCTATTCTTCATACCTTTCTCAATTCTCTTAGAGAGATTATCACCATAGCAATCAAGGCAACTGAATAGGCAACATTGTAGTAATCTATTCTTATCAGATTGTTCAATACTTTTCTTAAGTTTTCCCAGAAAACATCACAACATGTATTCAGTAAGGTATCGTATAGGCAACTGTTGTAGTATCTATTTTTACCAGCAAGGTTATTATTTCTCAATCCTTAGATAAACTATCACCAAAATAGATCATCAATCAAGAGATGTATCTGTTCTTATCAGTCTTCAATGTTTGCCTCAGATGCTTAGCATCACTACTAACTCAGCTAGGAAACAAGAGCAGTAGCTATTCTTGACAATCCGAGCAAGCAAGCATAGATACATATATCATTACCACTCAAGCAAAATCAGGATCAAATTAGTGTCTATTCTTGCCAAACCCGAAGAACCAGCACATCTCTTTTTCCAAACTAGAGTAGTCATAGAATTAACCTCACAATTTCCCAATTGGTTGAATCAATCAAGGAAGAACCCTAGAATTGGGGGAAATGGAAGAGAGAGGAGATGACGAGGCCTACCGGTTGGAGAAGACATCGAGCACGACGGTGCACCACCGGCGAGAGGCGGGCCGGCGGAGCTCCGGTGAAGGAGCTGCGACGCCGACCGCAACCACCCCGGGCGGCGACCGAGGCGAGGTGATGGGGGCGTCGGTGATGAGCGGCGCCGAGTGGAGCGGCGCCAAGGAGGCGGCATCCAAGAGGCAACCTTGGCATGGTGAGGGGGCCAGGCGAGCTCTAGGCTCGTGCGACCCGAGGAGGCGGCGCCTGGAGCGTTTGGGAAAAGGAGGAGATGACCGGCGACGGGGCCAAGCCTGGACGAACACCCTAGGGAGGCGGCGCCAAAGGGAGCGACCGGGGCGGCACTCGGGCACGCTGACGAAGCCGGCGGCGACCGAGGAACGAGGTGACCGCGCTGCTGTGTTGGGGAGAAAGACAACTGGCGGCGCACGGGTCATGAGAGAGAGAGAGAGAGTGGAGTTAGGGGAGAGGATGAGTGAGGTGCCGGTTTGGGCCAAAGGGGGGGCCGGCCGGAGAAAGGTTAGAGAAAAATAAAATAAAAATGAAGATGAAAATGAAAGGGAGTAATGGAGAAAAAAAGAAAAGAAAAGAGAGAGAAGTAAAGAAATGACATAAAGAGTTTAAAAGAATGAATATATTAAAATTGTGTATATTCACATATGTACAAGTATATACATAAATATATCAAAAATTTGGAGCCTTAATAGTTGCCTAACCTAAGATAATTCCTTGAAAAAGGAGTTAACCTATTTAAAATTCTAAGTCTCTCTCTAAATTGAGTAAAGATGTATTATTCTTTCTAAGGAAGTTAAATTTTAAGTTAATTCCTAAAAATCTCAATCTAATATCTAGTCTAACTAGAAGGGTTGAGAGAAAAATATTGAGCTTTAGGTGAATTTAAATCAAATATTAAATTGATTAGGGTTAATATTATGAGAAATTGATGTCGGACAAAGATGATAACGATGATTAGGGCTTGATTACTTCTCTAATTGACTTTAAATCTTCTATAGAATGTTTAGGTAAATTATGCCTAAAATTGCATTAAAATATGTAGATAAACACATCATCTCATGCATGCCATATCAATTGCATCCATATTTGAAATCTTTTGAGTAAGTCCTTATCGGACTTTATTGCTTTTCTTCAGAAGCCGGAGTTTCGCAAGCAGACTAGTCGAACTCCACTACCTATCCGTTACCAGGCAAGTCCAGTTTTTTGTTCATGTCCGTTGAGAACGTTTTCCAAAACTTCCCTCTTGTCTACAACATGCACAAAATCTATTTTCTAAAGATGAATCAACTGATGTTTTGTTTTGGATCACCGGTTCTTGGGCGATGGCATGGTGGGTGATCAAATCCTGGTATGGGTGCCAGATGGCACATTGGGAAGGTGGATTTCATCACACGGGAATGTCTCATATAAGGTTAATGCAACCAATGATCAATTGTGCTTAAGGGCCGTAGTGATCGCGCATACCACATACCCTGTATGGGCGGGGCTGAGCTAAAGTACCTTTGCCCTATGTCATACCGCCCCCGGGAAAGGAAGCCCTCAAAGTTGGGCCTATAAGGTCAACTGTTGGGAAGATGGCGTTAGTCGATGGCTAACCACAAAGAGTTGAATCTATAGGATCAACGACATGGCTGGTAGTCCTTGGCCTGATTGTGCAGGACTACGACGCGGGGTATGACCGAGCGGGCAGCGAAACGGCTCTGTGATCATGGGTACGTGATTCGGGGCTGATCACCTTGGGTACATGCTTATGATCGTTTGTGGGTACAATTGTGCACCTCTGCAGAGTGTATTGAATCATGGCATTGTCACTCCATGTTCCTGGTTGAAACTGCGAACCCGGCAAGAAAGGGATTCATTGGGAATCCTAGCAGCTTGTGAGACAGGAGATCATTAGTCTCTTTAATTAAAACTTGACTCTCTTACCTTACAAAACTGAATTGCTTTTGGAGAACGTTGTCGTTCTCAGTAGATAGTGCATCAAACACCTCTTTGCTATTCCTGGACTTGTTGAGTACCTTTTGTACTCATCCCTCTATCTAATTCCTTTGAGTAGACTGTGAGCCAACGACGGAGGAGGAGGTGATCTACGTCGAGGTCGACGAAGAAGTTCCCGAGGAGCAGGCGACGACGAAGGAGGACGAAGGCATCGACTACTACATCGAGTTCCACGACGAAGACAACGCCAAGTAGAGTAGTAGGTCGTAAGAGTGGTTAGGTATAGATAAGACTTTTGCTGTAACCAAACAATAATGGTTTTAAATTCCCCGTACTTTTGGGAATGTGTTGTAAGACTTATGTTGTATTTCGGGTTTGTAAATTATGTTTGTATCATATGGACCGCTGCAATGCTTCTGTCGTGCTACTCTGTGAGATATGTACAGTCGAGAAGTCACTTCGTCTGTGCGTATCGCCGCACAAGGGAAGATGGTGGAGGGAGCCCTGGCCGGTGGCGTGAGGGACGGGAGGACGGGGGCTAGATCTGCTTGGCCGGTGGAGAGAAAAATTAAGGATTTCGGGATTTTATACTCGATGGCAGTTTTTCGTAAATAACATGAAGTGTGAGGACAATCTATCAACAAGGGGTGCGGGAAGCTGGGGGGCTGCAGGAAGTACCTCAAATGGTACTTTTGGCTTGCAAGTGTATTTTCTACAAGTGCTTTTGAGAAGCACTTCTAAAAATTTAGGTGTTTGTTTGGGCTTGTGCTTCTAAAGGGCTAGAAGCACCAAAAAGCTGAAGCACAAGCCCAAACAAATAGGGCATTTGTACTCATCGGTAACATCTTCAGATGCAGGAGAACCGATCATTAGCGAGTCATATGATGCCACCCCTGGACCTGTAGTGTTCTTAGTGATGGTTTCATTGGTTGGTTTTTGTGGGTTATAACGTGATGTGCTTAATTATGTATGATGGTTTCCCATGATGGTTTTTCTTAGCAACATCATGAGCAACCCCACCCCTACCTTGTTTTCCAGCACATCTACCACCCCTGCTACTCTTCTTTTGGCTGCGTACAAACTTGTGTTAAGTTGACCTACGTGTCGCTTTTGTGTGTAATAATGGCCTTGAGGCCATGTTTTGTAATATATGTATCCTTAAATACATCTTGTAGAGTTTGTTTGTGATAGCAATTGTTGTACCTTAACACACACCACACAGTGCATGTATGATCCTGGAGTGTGGGGATGTGTATAGGGTTTTCGGGGAAAGTTGGTCGAAGTCTTGGAGTTGAATCACCAAAGGAATAGTGACTCAAAAGCTCACCGGAGCCATATCACCCTACTCCCATGGACTTACCCTAGTGGATGGTAGAGGTCGAGGTTGACGCTTTGGGATCAGAGTGTGGGGAATATATCACTGTACTCTGACTGATGCATTTATTTGCCGATCGTTGAGGTCGGGGTTGATGTTCTAGGATTTTCGACATGATTCAGCTCTCTTGAGTTTGACAATGAATTCTCGGATCTCGATAGGGAAATTTGAATACAGTAGGTGTTTGGAAAGTGTGTGTGGTGCACCTGAGTGGTGCAACTCGTGGGCTGACATTGGTCTTACGAGCACAGGTACTTGTAAGCTCTGTCAAGTGAGTGAGGCATAGACCATCGCTCGAAGGGTGGTGATGTCCTCGACTGGGACGGTGACACACTTCCCATACGTGCACCATATTAGAAAAACCAACAATCTTGAGCCCGAGCCTAGGCCCGATCAGGTCGAGCTTGGGCTGGACTATCAGGTTGGGCCACCCATGCTCAAGTCTAATATAGCATCCAATCTTCCACCGCCTCGTAGCATACCCAATATGTCGGTGATGGTTGATGGGACTTTGTTGGAACTATGCCCTAGAGGCAATCATAAAGATGATCATATTTTTATGTATTCATAATTTATTTCGTAATGTCCTTGAATATTATATTTAATATTGATTAACAAGTATGTGACTTGCTTGTGAAACTCTATATTGATATATGTGATGATTATTCTACAGTGATCCCTAGTTGATAAAACATATGAGATATATACGTGTAGACTAGCATATATATTGGTTGATGGCCATGCTTCACAGATCATAGACATGGAGATATCAAACCAATAATATGGACATATGTTAGAGAACACGGGGTTGGATCGACTCATTATGAGACACAACGAGAATGTTGTATTCTTACATGTTGTTTGCTGGTTTTATGTATGATGTATATGAGATATCCTTAGACTTGAGGTTGTTGTATGCACTTGAGATATGGATACAAAGTTGGCTTTCGCATTTGTCATAAAGAAATTTTCAATCAAGATAAGATTTTCCCCACCATACAACAGGAGAGACATCTCTAGAACTCTCGAGTAGTCGGATCTAGAAATGCATGGCCATGCTACTCATGGTTAAAGAATTAATCACAAACTGGGATTCTGAGTCATGTGATCAAAAAAGAGTGCTGAAGCTATCCAAACAAGGATGTCATATACTCGCCTTGAGCTTGACCGATATCATGACACAAAGAGATAAATGTGACTAAGCATTGTAGATTGTCCGATTTGATCTATATGTACACTTAGGAGTTGGCACGTCCTACTAGGGGCCGCTTCCAATTAGTGGTCGAGTAGGAGTACTCTCTTAATGTATAAGTGTGCATGAACCTATAGTTGCAAGCTTAAAGGGTTGGAACCCAATTCGAGTTACGATACAAATTCTATTGGATCTTGAGTCCTAATGGGCCTCTAATGTAGAAACTCATTATGGGGACATCTATATAAAGAGAGTGGGACGTTGGGATCAGGGTCACCCCAGTTCGAAATTCCCAAAAACCCTAGCCTCCACCCCTCCCACGGTCAAACTGTGCTACCCAGAGGTAGCACTTCTATGCATTTTGTATGGTAGAAGTAGAATGATCTCTCGAGTAATATTAACTAAAATTGATGCCCTCTCAATTAGCTGCACTATCTCATGTCATTTAAATTAATGGTAGGTGTACTAAAGTAGGGTGCCATTAACTTTCTTTGATTAGATGGTTCAAACACTTGCATGAATAGCATTACTTAACTTGACGAGGTCATCATAACGGTTATGGACCTTGGAGCATAAGGGTTGGGCACTGGGGTATAGAGATGTCACCCAACAACAAGAGTCATATAGAGATGCGATTAGCAAATAGTTGCTTACCAAAGTCACTTATCTCCTAACAATGATGCTAAAGCTCACTAGTAGACTAGTTAATTGTGAGTCTTGAATCACTAAGTATCAATAGAGGGATATTGATTTTAGTGGGAGTATCTCTGTTAAATTTTTTAGTACGAGTCACTCTTTCATGAAAAATATGTCTTAGCATTATAGCGTATATTTCTGTTGTAGATTATGGCACCATCTAGCACCCACCCAATTTTTCTTTGTGCTCTATACTTGGAAAGGAAAACTCAGATAAAAAAGCAACATATTCTAGAGAACCCACTTCTAGGTGCGTCTAATGATGCTCCTGCTGCTATAAGAAATGCCTATAAAAATGCTTGTGATGAATCCTTTGATGTTAGTTGTCTCATGTTATCCACCATGAACTCAGATCTTCAGAAGCAATTTGAGGACATGGAAGCCTATGATACGATCGAATGGCTCATGGGCATGTTTCAAATAGTCAAGGATTGAGAGGTTTAATGTCTCAAAAGCCTTGTTAGAATATAAGCTAGCGGAAGGCAGTCCTATAAGCCCGCATGTGATCTGAATAGTTGGTTACATGTAGAGCTTGGAAAAGCTTGGTTTTTCCATTAGCCAAGAGTTGGCTACTGACATGATTGTGGCTTCACTTCCACCGAGCTATGGGACGTTCATCTCGCACTACCATGTGCACGGCATGGACAGGGACATTGCCAAGTTGCATGGGATGCTCAAAATAGTAGTAAGACCTGAGAAATTCACCGGTCATGTGATGATGGTGCAAAAGATTACTAGCTTCAAGAAGAAGGGTAAAGCTTGGGCAAAAGAAAGGGCAAGGGCAAGGCTCCATATGAGATCTCGAATCCAAAACCTCAACCTAAGCCTAAGACTAGCCCAGATTCTGAGACCGAATGCTATTATTGTCAAGGTTTTGGCCACTGGAAGAGAAACTACAAGAGGCACCTGGCTAAATTGAAGAAGAATGGTGGAACTAAGACTTCCTCTTCAGGTATACTTGTTCTAAATGTTATAGACATATTTCTTGTTGATTCTCTCATTAACTCTTGGGTATTGATACTAGATCGGTTGTTCACATCGACAACTTGATGCAGGGGCTAATAAGGAGTAGGAGCTTCGCAAGAGGCAAGGTTGATCTTCGCGTCGGGAATAAAACAAGAGTTGTTGCATTGGCCGTTGGCACCTTGGTACCTCCATGATTTATTATGGAATTAAATAATTCTTATTATGTTCCAGCTTGGAGTCGAATCATTATCTCTACCTCATGTTTATTAAGAGAGATTTATAAATTCATTATTGAGGATAATGGTTGTTCCTTTGAATAAGATGGTTCATGGCTATGCACCCGCTGTGAATGGGTTGTTTATTTTAAATCTTGATGATGCGCCTATCTATAATATTAATGCTAAGAGGTTTGGTTTATGATTTGAACCCTACCTATTTTTGGCATTGTTGTTTCGGTCATATAAGTGAGAAGTGCATGATGAAGCTCCATAAGGATGGTCTTCTAAAGCCATTTGATTTTGAATTATTTGAGACATGTGAATCTTGTTTACTTTGAAAAGGACCAAGACACCTTTCACGAGTCATAGTGAGAGGGTATCCGACTAGCTAGAAATTATACATACTGATGTATGTGGACCAATGAGCACGATTGCTAGAGTTGGTTTTCAGTACTTCATTACTTTCATTGATGAATTGAGTATATATGGTTTTGTCTACTTAATGAAGCATAAGTTAGAAACTTTTGAAAAGTTCAAAGAACTTCAGAATAAAGTACAAAATCAACTTGGCAAGAAAATCAAGTTTCTACAATCTGATCGTGAAGGCGAATATTTGAGTCACGAGTTTAGCAATCATCTAAAGAGTTGCCAAATTGTTCCACAACTTATGCCTTCGGGACCACCCCAAAGGAACGGGATGTCCAAGTAGCGTAATCGAACTTTGTTAGACATGGTTCAATTAATGATGAGCCAGCTAGATCTACCAATATTTTTATGGGGTTACTCTTTAGAAATGGCAGCTTTCACATTAAACAGAGTACCATCTCAATTTGTAGATAAGATGCCATATGAGATATGGACTAGGAATATTCCAACTTTGTCATTTCTAAAAATTTGGGGTTGTGAATTTTATGTTAAACGTCTGATATCCGACAAACTCACACCTAAATTAGGTAAGTGCTTTTTCATGGGATATCCACGGAAACCTTAGGGTATTACTTCCACAACTGAGAAGAGGGAAAAATGTTTGTCACTAAAAATGGTGTCTTTGTAGAGAAAGGGTTGCTCTTGCGAAAGGAAAGTGGAAGAACGGTGCAACTCGAAGAGGTTTGAGAGACTTAAATGGGGGATGACTTGGTTGGAGACTCCTTGGACGGGGAGAATCCAATCAAGGAACCCACGGTCGAGGAAACTCCTATTGGAGGGACCCCGGTTGAGGGGAAACCGATGCCACGTAGGTCAAAAGGTTGTGCAAGTTACCTATCCAGTAGTCGTGCACTATATTGTTGTTGGACAGCCGTGAGCCTATGACTTATAAAGAAGCGATGATGGGCCCAAACTCTAAGAAATGGCTTAGCGCCATGAGATTCGAGATAGAATCCATGGGCGACAATAGGGTTTGGAACTTGGCGATCCACCTAATGGTGTTAAAACCATCGAGTGCAAATGGGTCTATAAGAAAAAGATTGATATGGATGAAAATTTTCACATCTATAAAGCTCGACTAGTCTTTAATGGTTTTCGACAAGTTCAAGGAGTTGACTACGAGGGACTTTCTTGCCAGTAGTGATGGTTAAATCTATACATATCATTCTAGCTATTGCTGCATATTTCAATTATGAGATATGGCAAATGTATGTCAAAACGGCTTTCCTTAATGAAAACCTGAGTGAGGATGTGTAAATGACATAAACTGAGGGTTTTGTTGATCCAATGAATGCTAGTAAAATATGCAAGCTTCAAAAATCCATTTATGTGTTGAGGCAAGCATCTCAGAGGTGGAATATTCGTTTTGATGAGGTTGTCAAAGGGTTTGGCTTCGTCAAGAACGAAGAAGAGCCCTATGTTTATAAGAAGGCTAGTGGGAGTGCACTTGTATTTCTGGTCTTATATGTTGATGACATATTATTGGTTGGAAATGATATTCCTATGCTGGAGTCTATTAAAGCTTCATTGAAAAATAGTTTTTCTATGAAGGACATAGGAGAAGTGGCATATATCTTGGGAATAAAGGTTTATAGAGATAGATTGAAAAGGATAATAGATTAAGCAAGAGTACTTCCATCAACAAGGTGTTGAATCGGTTCAACATGAAAAAGACAAAGAAAGGGTTCTTGTGAATGTCACCTGGAATAAGTCTTAGCAAGAGTCAGCGTCCTTCGAGACTAATGAGCGAGACCATTGATTGCCCACAAGTGCACAAAATCAATGTAGCATCTTTTCATGGAAGTATTTCTGGTTTAATATCGGACCCGTTGAGAACATTATTGGAAAGTGGATAGGTTTTTCCACAAATACAACGTCACTCGTAATTGCACCTGCACTTGAACTAGAGGGCGATTGATAATATTTTTGGAGGATTTTTAATAATAAAAAAATTAATAAAAACTAAAAAGAGAGAGATGACTAACGAAGGATTGAATAGCAATGGTGAGGGGAAGGCAATAAGGTTGATGGTACATGGGTTCATGTGAAGATTGCTAATCATATGCTCTAACACAATAATTCAATTGCATAGTTGATCATGTTGTAGGTATGCACCCATAAATAGATGTCTCTCATTAAGGACATCACTATTGTCCAATATTAAGGTACTCAATTAAGATATACTCGAGCAAAGCATAAAGCATGGCGGCACATGTTATTCCTCAAACTCATGCATCAAAAGCCCCTCACCCTCGACCATCACTCAATAGGCGGTAGAATAGATGACACATAATAGGTTCACAAAGTTGTCGAGCGTTCTGGAACTGTTAAAACTGAAGGCTAGCAGCGGATGGATCGATAAGAGCTTCTCGTCGCTCCTAACATTGTTAGGGGACATGCTTCCAAAGGGAATGGAGGTAGAGAAAATACATGCTTGTAGGAATGACTTATCCTGTACCGTAAAGAGTACGTGAATTTGCGGGCATGTCCGGTGTGCAAAGCTTCTTGATATAAGCGTAAGATCGACGGTGATGATATCGAGGAAAGTATAGAGGTGAGGAAGGGGACTCCTGTTAAGGTTGCCTGGTACTTGCCCATAATTTCCCGTTTGAAGCGCTTATTTGCGAACCCGAAGGAGGCCAAACTAATGCGTTGGCATGCAGATGAGCGTACAGATGATAGAATGTTGAGACACCTAATAGATTCTTTATAGTGGAGAAATATTGATAGGAGGTATGCTATGTTCGGCGAAGAGGCGAGGAATGTAAGGTTCGGGTTGAGCACTGATGGAATGAACCTATTCGGCAACATGAGTAGCTGATACAGCACTTGACCCGTGAATCTATGCATGTATAACCTTCCACCTTGGTTGTGTATGAAGAGGAAGTACATCATAATGGCAATACTTATCCAAGGTCCGAAACAATCCGGTAACGACATTGATGTGTACTTTGCCTCATTAGTGGATGATTTCAAACTTCTTTGGGATGAAGGCGTAAAGGTATGGGATGCACACCTAAAGGAAAGCTTCACGTTACGCTGCATGTTGTTTATTACCGTCAATGATTATCCAGCCAATGGTAACTGTTTAGGGCCAACTATTAAAGGGAGCAATGCATGTGTTCAATGCCTTGTTGATTGCAAGCAGGTGGCTAAAACACTCTAAGAAAACGGTGTACATGCGTCATCATAGGTTCCTTTCAAGGGATCACCGTTACCGTAGGATGAGACATGAATTCGATGGACCGTCGAGAAAGGCTCAGCTCCACATATTTTTAGCGGCACCGAGATCCACGATCAGGTTAAAGACCTGAAAGTCATGCTTGGAAAGGGGATGTTTAAAAGGCGAGGTATAACGAAGAAAATGATGCCCGTTGAGAAGGTCATCTAGAAGAAGAGGTCAATATTCTGGGACCTCCCTTATTGGAAGCATCTAGAAGTCCATCACAGCATCGATGTGATGCACGTAGAGAAGAATGTGTGCGATAGCATAATGTGTCTCTTATTAAACATGCCTGACAAAACAAAAGATGGTCTGAATGTACGGCTAGACATGGAAGATATTGGAATCCAACTAGAGTTAAGACCGCAGAAAACGGCAAACGGAAAGATGTTCCTTCCGCCTGCTTATTATACCCTTTTCAAGCTAGAGAAGACTGAGTTATATGATTGCTTGTATGGTATCAAGGTTCCATCCGGCTACTCCGCCAACATCAAGAGACTTGTTTCTATGGAAGATCTAAAAGTAATTGGCATGAAGTCACATGACTGCCATGTGCTTATGACACAGATGCTCCCGGTTGCAATTAGGAATATTCTTCCACCAAATGTGCGGCGGACTCTCACGAAGCTGTGTGGTTTCTTTAACACACTTTGTAAGAAGGTCATTAGCCTTGATGAACTAGATGGTCTGCAAGATGGGGTGGTGAAGACTCTATGCGAGCTCGAGATGTTTTTCCCTCCGTCGTTCATAGTCCACCTAGTGCATGAAGTAAGGATGTGCGGCCCGGTGTTTCTTCGCAGCATGTACCCATTCAAACACTACATGGGAATTCTGAAGCACTATGTTCGGAATCGATCTCACCCTGAGGGCAGTATCATCGAAGGCTACGCAACAGAAGAAGTCCTTGAGTTCTGTGTTAATTACATGTCCCATCTTCAACCAGTAGGCGTGCCTCGATCTCGCCATGAGGGCAGGCTGCTCGGTGTAGAGACCATTGGAAGGAAAGTGATCGATCCTGTTCAGATTGAATATGCTCAAGCCTATTTAACTATTTTGCAGCACATGGCCATTGTGTCGCCATACATGAATGAACACAAGGACATTCTGTGTCAACAAAATCTGACTCGCGCAAATGACTGGATCATAAAACATCACAATTGCGAGTTCAGTGAATGGTTCAAAGAGCGATTCTATGAACTCCCATCAAGTGGTGCATTGTCATATTTAGCTAGAGGCCCAGCATGGTCGGTCATCACATGGAAAGGGTACGAAATCAATGAATACACCTTTTACACAAAAGAACAAGATATGAAAAGTACCGTGTAGAAGCTCTCGAAACAGATGGCATGAAACAACTGTACTACGGGTACATAGATGAGATTTGGGAGCTTGACTACGGCAAAAATTTTAAAATCTCGTTGTTTCATTGCCGCTGGGTCAATAAGAAACAAGTGATACCTGACGACAAAGGCCATACCAGCGTGAACCTTGAACGTGTCGCGTACAAAAATGAACCTTTCATCCTCGCTCAACTAGTTCCTCAAGTCTTCTACATTATCGATCCATCCAACAAGAAGTGGCACGTAGTAATGCCCTCAAAAAGGAGTATTGTCGGAGTTGAACATGTGGTGGATGAGAAAGATTACAACAAAATCGATGAGTTCCCAGCCCCCGATGATGGAACAAGAGTCAAAGATGAATTGCAGCATGATCCTGCTCCCTATAAACAAAGTGATCATTAAGAAGGAATTATTTTGTAACATAACTTCCGATATTAATGATATATGGTACTACTTCCTATGATTTAGAATAATCATATATGTTCTATGAAGTTAATTCAAAGAAAATAACTTTTGTACACACAAAACAATTAGAATATGACAAAAAAATAACTTAACTACAAATAAAATAACTTAACTAAAAAGCCAACAACTTGAATAGAAAAAAATAACTTTTGGGTTTTAGTGCAAGCAGCATGTATTGTTGTCTAAGTCGGTTCACTCAGCTAACCTGTTGCGTAAGCATATTACAGTCGGTTCCAGTCTATCAAACCGACTGAGATAGCATATTATCTCAATCGGTTTCTTTTTCCGAACCGACTGAGATAGTATATTATCCCAGTCAGTTCTGCCGACCGAACCGACTGAGATAGTATATTATCTTAGTCGGTTTTGTTGACCGAACCGACTGGGGTATTGTTTCTCAGTCGGTTTCTCTGAGTTAACCGGCTGCGATGATTTGGTTTCAATAAAAACCAATTCGTCTCCAGCCTCTGGAACTTCTCCAGTTTTTGACTCCTGCCTGTGTTGCACGACCTGCCGCCGCCTCGAACCGCCGCTGCTCGAGCTGCCTCCAGTTTTCGACTCCTGCCTGTGATGCACGACCCGCCGCCGCCTCGAACCGCCACTGCTCAAGCCACCTCAACCGCCGGGTGTCCTCCGAGATGGCCTTCCCGACACGCCGGACCAAGTCCCCAAGCCGCCGAGCCGCCGCTGCCTCTGTCGCTTGGGCTACCGCTGATGTTGCCCTAGCTGGTGCCTCCGTCGCTCGAGCCGCCGCCACCTCCTCCCCGGTCCAGGACACACGGTACAAGGCCACTTCTTCCCATGTACAAAATACTTTCTTTAGAGACTCAAATTCAGACTTAATAGTCAAATGCAATAGAGAACTACATGTGGTTAATAAGCAAAAACCTTTCCTTCGAAGCTCCATTGCTTGAATGGAGGGTCCCTTTTGTGTTATGTACTGTTATTAGGGTTCTTGAGGGCATGACAAATATTGTTCGAAATTAGCATGGCCTTCTGCCCTTAGGCATCACTCCTTAGGACTGTTATTAGGGTTTCAATTTAAGGGTTCCAATTTAGTACTGTTATTAGGGTTTCAATTTAAGTACAAATGCTGAGCACTATTTGTAGCACTGTTTTAGGGTTCCAATTTTGATCTATTTTAGAAAATGCTTAGAGTAGATGCTCGTAGTAGATGCTTAGAGTAGATGCTCGTAGTATATGGTTAGAGATATTTTTGCATTTGAAGCCATAGAAACTTGCTATATATATTGAATTGATGAAACTAGTCTCCTATTATTGAATTGATGAAGCTAGTGTAGATGGTTATTTTATTTCATGCAACAATATGTAGGAACTAGAAGCTTGCTAATATTGGTGGTTATATTAATTAGTATAAGAGTAAATAAAGTTTATATACTTTTCCTCTATTTCCCAAGATCGCTAGACAATGGTGACTTTCAGTCGCCGTCGCCACCTAGGCCGTCCAACGACACAACCAGCACCTCCGGGCCTAAGAAAAAGGCCCGTCGAGGAGAAGGAAGGAAACGGTCGAAGAGACCCGATGCGAAGTACACGGTCACACACTTGCACGACTCAGGGGCACTAGACGAGCCTGAGAACGCAAGGAGGAAGTTCTCCACGGTTTATGGGATCGTAGCAAGAGAGCGGTCCCAATAACTTTAGAAAGTTGGAAAAGAGTACGAACAGACCAGCTCACTGCGATTTCGGGGGAAATCTTGGGATATTTTATCTTCCCCGAAGAATGGAAAGCTCATATCGAGCGAGCTGCTAAGATGATAGCGTGCAAGGCTTGGAATAACTGGAGGACTACCCTCGTCAACGAGTATGTGTATGCCGAGGTGGAGCCTTTCAAGAAGTGGCCGATGATTACTCCTAAAATTTGGAATGAGTTCGTCAGGATGAAGACGACAGAAGAATTCAAGCTGAAAAGTGAACAAAACCGGGAGCTCTCTAAGAGAAATAAACACCCGAACCGTCTAGGGACTGTCAGCTACACGGGAATGAAGAAGAGATGGGAAAGGGAGGATGAGCAGACATCGCAATCGGATGCCCTTCCCAGATTTGCGAACATCGCGGATGTGAGGACCAAAGCCTGGGTTAGAGCTAAGGCATCTGCATTGACATCGGCTTCAGGCGACCCAGCATTTGAGAACCCAGCTGACGCACAAGTGTACAAACGTTTGGTGAGATATAAATCCCGCCTTAGTCGTACTAACAACTTGTTAATTATACCAATTGTAGTAACAAATAATTTTGGCTTTTGTAGTTGGAGTTCGATGCGTCATCCCAGGTTGGCACCTTCGTATGAGATGTACTCGAAGAGGGCTTGGGAAACCCTGAGCACCCAGGTCGCACGAGGGGTGTAGGTTCCCTCGTTCCCCACAAATATGGACTCTCCCAGGCTTTGGAGGCGAAGCGCAAAAGCAAAAGGGCGAGGAAAGCCGCTGAAGAACAACACAAGCGCGAAGAGTTGAAGCAAGGGATACTTCGGGACTTAAGAGCGGAGTGGATTCTAACTCCGCAACAAGAACAACCAGTTGCTGCCAGCCCTAGGGCTCGATGCAATAGTTGCTCGTTGATCGACCTCCCTACTCACCAGGAAGATACAACTTCTACCTTTCCCTGTGATGAGATCGAGGTATTCTTCATATATCCACATAAGATTGTTTGTGGCCTGTTGGCTGAAATGTTTTCTTATGTAGGCTCCCACGAGATGCACGATTCAAGTTAGGTTGGTGGGCATGGATGATCTCGTGGATGCCGCTTGGGGGCTAGTGTTCCCAGCAACGGGAGAGCAGAGGATACATAACGTCCCCATATACCCTTTGTACGCAAAGGTGAGCATCGATGGGGTTAACGACACTTTCAGCAAGTTGAAGCTCCCGATTCCACCCAACAATGAGATCTTAACTCTAAATCAAGCCAAGGGGACATTCATCCAGTGGCCCAAGAAGGACATCTCTCTCGATACGTCGCGGCCGACTAAGAAGGTTTCGCCGTGACTGTCAGATGAACCAGTGGTCCCTTTAACGTTCTTGCTGACAACACAAGAATCACCGAAGAGGTGTCCCAAGGTGGCATCGCCAAAGCATGGCAAGGGAAAGGACTTGATGAAGGTAGCTTCTAGCCAAAAAATGACCATGGAAGAAATGGCCGTGATATATGCCACTGGAGGGAGACTCCTTAGCGCTCCGACTGTCCCAACATACAAGCCGGGAAGCCGATGGTCAAGAATCACAAAAAGATGATGTCTGAACTTGGCTGGGCTTGAGCTGCGTTGCACAACCCCATTACTTGGCCAATTTTAAGAAACCCAAGAATCAGCTGAGTGATAGCATCATTGGCAAGTTTGGACGTGAGCACTTCCTCCATGATAAGGGCCGACTATTCGTTGTGACTTGGGAGGACTTGTTCCTTATGTACAACCTAAGCGCCTTGGATGCGGGCCTCATGAGATGCCTCACACTTTAAGTGCTTACAATTATGCTCCATTTAATTTACTATAATACCTACACATGTCACAAATATGGAATTCTTCCCTTGTGTATATGTACGTTCGCTTGTATTAAGGCGAGAGAAGCAAATGAACCGATAGGATTTGTCGACCTGTACCTTGCCTCCGGGCAATCCATGGATGGCACTGAAAGGGTTGTCGAGGATTACATCGTCGATCTTATGGAGGCGAGCCAGCACAAGAAATTCATCCTCTATCCCTTCAACAAAAGGTAACGCTATAAACTTGTTAATGTCTCGAACTTGTTCATTTCGCACCTTCAACACATCATCAACTAACTTGAGATTAATGACCATTTAGCTCCCATTGGATCCTTATTGTTATCATACTCCCTATCAAGAAGGTGTATTATATGGATTCATACCTCGAAAACATGACCGACTTCGAGAGGGTCAGCAAAGTGATCGATAGGTAAACAAATTACCTCATGAAATTCTATGGTAATAGGTCATTGGTATAATTACGGCTTTTCTTCCACGATTTAGAGCATACCAAATATTTTGTAATTGCGTGGGGCAAAAGGATGATGTGGGGGCCCCTCATAAGTTATACCACCACTTCTCCTTTCTGGTATGTATCATCTCGCACACTTTTAGACTCCATGGTATCAATTCTATAGAACTACATACCAAGAGAATGTATATCTTTGCAGTGCCACCAGCAACCCAATTTTAGCAATTTGTGTGGCTTCTATGTTGGCCATCACATGAACCTTCTCATGTCTCGAGCTTCCGCGAACAAATACTCAGTTACCGAGGTATGCTAATTATCATTATGATTTTTTTATTCATCTTCTATCTTGCATCAGTATGATCTTCATATCGACAGGTTACTACTATTGCATGAATGGAATTGCCAAAGACGAGTCTAGCTAGGATTCGAGAAGACTTGGCGCGTTTCCTTCTTGATAGCGTCATTGATCCAAAAGGCGAGTTCTACTACGACGGATCCGATGACTAAGACAATTGTTTTGAATCAAATGATCGATGTTAGTTGTCACTTGCATTTCAATCTGTTGCAAATTCCTTAAGACATGTGATGGATGTTGTGGTGTAAATATTGAATTTCTATATACTTTCATTTGTGTTTAGTTGTCAATTGAAATATGATGTCAATATGAATCTCTATTATGAATTCAAGTTGGATGTGAAATGTGTTATGGGATTATGGGAATCTGGGTATATAAATTGCAATTTCTGTTTCAGGGCAGGCAAAAACTCAGATTCTGCCTGCCCTCTACCAACAGATATCCCAGCCGGTTGTTTCCCTGGAACCAGCTGAGATGAGCCTTCATCGTTGCCTGTTGAACCGGGGAAACCGACTGAGATATGCTGTTATCTCAGTCAGTTCCCGTGTAAAAAGCGACTACAAAAGTTTACTCTTCTGTCGGTTCGGCTGGAAAACCGACCGAGATAAAACCGACTATCATATCTCAGTCGATTTGCTTTCTAACCGGCTGAGAAGCTATTATCTTAGTCGGTTTTACAGCTGAGCTAATTCATATTATTAGCACCCTTTCTCTACAGCCGGAAGGTAAACCGGCTGAGAAAGCAATTTTGGGCCGACTGTAATTGTGTTTTCTGTAGTAGTGATACTCGACAACGACTTGGAATTTTTACTTCGTATTGGCTCAACCTCTTAATGTGTTGCTACAATTTGAATGCGCAAACTTCTAGCCTTCACGCAGACTCCTAACTGACTTATTTTTAAACATGCACCTTGTGCAATCAACCTTCCTTATCATGATGTTTAAACCTACTGTAACACAACAGGAGCCTAACGACAAGATTAATAATAACAATCACCTCCTTAAGCCTATCGTTCCTTCATGTTTCGAACTCCGATTTTCAGCCTCATTTCTCGAAACTTGGCCTACTCAGGGACTTCAACCGGATATCCGCTAGCTGCTCTTTAGTGCCGACATGCTGAACATCTATGACGCTTACCTCCATGCGCTCCCAAATGTAGTGGAAATGGGTATCAATGTGCTTACTTCTTTCGTGATGAACAGGGTTCTTGCACAGCGCTTTGGCCAACTGATTATCAATCCTAAGCGTAGCGGGTTCCACCTCCTTCATCATGAGATCAACTAGTAGCTTCCCAAGCCATATGCCTTGGTATGCTGCCGCACTCGCTGCAATATATTCAACTTCACATGACGAGAGAGCCACCACCTTCTATTTTTTAGAGCACCAACTGATCAGGTTCGACCTAAGGCAGGATACCATGCTTGACATAATTTTGCGATAATCAATATCTTCTGCCATATCACGGTCAGAGTAATTTGAGCCCTTCTTCTCCTCTCTAGTAGACACAACCATAATTCAAGGTCCATTTAATGTACTGCAACACTTGTTTGACGGTACTCAAGTGTTTGGTATCCGGTTTCTCCATAAACCGGCTCACAATCCCCATGGCATAAGCCAAATCCATGTATGGATCAAGTACCTCAAGCTTCCTTCAATCCTTCTGTATAAGGTCATGTCCACGGGTGGATTGCTACTTTCCTTGCTGGGTTTCGCATGTGGGTCCAGAGGGATTAACGTACGGTTGCACTCTATGCCACATTTGTCAAGCAACTTTGATGCATAGGCCGACTCACATAAGGAGATAGATCTAGGACATTGATGTACTTCTATACCAAGTTAATAAATCAGCAAGCCCAAATCACTCATACTGAACATCTTCTTCATTTGGTTTTTGAATGCATCGATCTCCATCGTACTTCCACCAATGATGATTAAATCATTAACATACACCCCTACCAATAGGTTTGCATCTTCATCGCTTCGTTTGTACACCACATGTTCTAATGGGCACCTCTCAAAACCCAGCTTAACGAGTGTTTGGTGCAGCTTGGCATTCCACGCCCTTGGTGCCTGTCACAAGCCATACAAAGCTCTATGCACGCAACACCTTCTCTTCCCCTTTATTTTCATATCCTAGCAGTTGAACAACATACACCTCCTCAACTAGATCTCCATTTAGAAAAGCAGATCTGACATCCATGTGATGAACTTACCAATCTATGTGATTAACAGCCTCACTGTCTCAAGGCATGCAACGGGAGCGAAGACTTTCTCATAACCAATTCCTTGATGTTGCACATACCCATTTTGCCACAAATCTCACTTTATACTTACTTTCGTATCTTTCTTTAGTTTAAAAACCCATTTCAAACCGATTGCTTTATGACTAGGTGGCAAGGTGGCAAGTTTTGACGTACCATTACTTTGGATGGATGCAAGTTCTTCTTCCATGGTGTGCCTTCAGCTTGGCACACCATGCGCTTCTTGGAAGCTTGATGGCTCCTCCACCCCAAATAAGCATAGCCTGGGAGTACTCAAGGTCAATGGCTGATGTACCGTCGTAGAGATCCTTTCAGATCATGCACATGCTATGGTCCTTCAGATGAAGACACATACAGGGATGCGCTTGCCGCATTCCCGTGTTGCGTGTGTAGTCAGAGTGGCGAGCGTGCCTGGCGTAGGTGGCGGGGTTCCAGGTGCCACTTGTGTTGGGTCTGGCACCGGGTTCCCCATGTCTCCTTCATCATGGGCATCGTTGGCGGCGGCGTTGTGATCAGCGTGATCACCATGCGTGTCATGGTCACCATGGTTGGCGGGGTGACCATGGTCACAGCACTTGGTGGCATGCTCGGTGCGTCATCCATGCTTGCATCAACAAAGGTTGGATATTGAACAATGGAAGTTGTCACGTTAGCATCTTTATTATCACCGGCTTCCTAAGCCCATGACTTGCCCTCCTCGAATACCACATTACACGATATCGTCACCTTTTGAATGTGAAGATTGTACATCCAATGAGCTTCGGAGTTCATAGTTGTTTCATAGCCTATGAACACCATCTCCAAACTTCTATTTGCTAGCTTCATGAGGTGGCTCCCCACCTTCTTGACATGACCAATGCACCCAAAGTAAGTACGTGAGCTACACTTGGCTTCCTCCCATACAAGGCATTATATGGTCTCTTCCCATCTAAACTCTTTGTTGGTGCACGATTGAGGATGTATACGGCCGTTGTCACCATGTCCGGGCCCAGGAATTACAACTCAGTCATATGCGATGCATAGTCTGAATACCCAAGAAACTATCCAACATACCATACATATACAAACGTATGTATCCATCACCGTTGGATAGTCCGATACCTAGCAAACCTATCATACAAAGTGCACACATCCACCATGTCATATGGAATCATCATTGGTCAAGCCGGACAAAAACACAACATCCCAAAAATGAGCTAAATGCAATTCAAAAGTCCTATGAAGACTTAGCACCCTTCTCACGTTCGACCAACACAATAATCTCAGAGGAGCCCGGCAATGGTATCCTTATCTTAAGCTAGTCGTAAGGCTAGTAGGTCACTCGAAAGCCCGGTTCCATAACTCACACCCTGCCTAGCCAGCTAGCGCATCACAGCTAGCGGTCACTCAACCAAAGATCATCATGCTAACCGAACAGAGAGAATGATCCTAATTCTTCATGGCTGTCCCATACACTTTAAATTATATACGTATGGTGTATGGTAAGTCACATAAACAACTCACATATCACAACAAAACACTAAAGGAAAGGGATACGAGATACATATATCACATTCCATACGCAGGGTAGTAAATAGTTTACATCCAACACAACTTAAAGTTCATTCACAACAAAAATATAAACAAGGACAGCAGCGGAACAAGTTTAAAAACACCCGAGATGGATGCCATATCCATCTCCAAAAGGTACCCATAACTCACACATGACCTAAGGAACAAACCAAGCAAGTTAGACATCGATATCAACATTTTAAACATCATAGTAGTCTCCTATGCTAGGTTCAACTACAATATTTTAGGAATTGAATTCCTTAAGTACTTCCATACTTGCAAGATGCTTTGTAGACTCATCCTAATTAACTTAAGCATGGCAATGAACACGAATTAAGAACATAACACACGCATGGCCTCATCAACATATTAAACTTGGCATGAACATGAATTAAATAAGCAATTTCATCATGTAACCATCATATCCATTTCATTTCAGATTAGTGAGCATATGAAATTAACCAACATTTCAAATATATTCATGACCACAATTCAACCAAGACTCTTTTTCAATTTTCCGATTAAGCCAATCAAGAATTAACCCATCGGAGAATTCACATTCATGATCGACAGGAGGACAATTGGGGCGCATGATTTCACCTCGCCCTTTTACCAACAAACTATGGGGTAGAGTTATACGCTCAGAATCGACTAGAGGATGATTGTGGTGCATATGTTCACCTTGACTTTCTATCCATTCATGAACACTACTCGGACTTGATCCAAATTCATATCATGATACATTGATTATGACCCACAACCAAGTCCTAATCATGCTGGTGAGATTATGATTTCAATCATCAACATGTAATTATAAGCAACAACGTATGACTCGTTCACAACCAGAATATAAGCAATTATGAATCTTAGGAAGCTTTTGCTGAGTTTGCCTTGCTAGTAACACCCCTTTTCAAGTTGAGGATCAAACCCGTTCAACTCCTCGTTGCCTGGCTCTGTTGACAAGAACGCCAAAACATCGGAAAAATGACAAAATGTGTATTCAATCAATATCAGAAAGAGATAAGATGATATAATATTTGAAATTCATCCTAACGTGTAGGAAATTCAATTATGAAACTAATGCAATTGGTTTCATTTATTTAGGATTGGTAGAGCTCAAGTTATGGCATTCTTGAGGTTTGAATTCAAATTTGAGGGCATTTGTGAATTTCAAAAAATTCCGTAACAATAGCCTGCTCCATTAAATTCTACACACTAGAAGATGAATTTACAAAAAGAATCAAGTCATTGGAGTTCATATGATTTTCTACAAAATTTACAAGTTTATCAATTTTACATGTGGGTCCCGTAGCTAATGTTGACTGGTTAGTCAACATTGATTGGTTAACTGACAGTGGGGGGCCCACCTGTCATACTGTGGCATTATCCCTATTTTCTCTTTATTTTTTTCCTCTATTACATGTGGGGTCAGGGTGTCAAAAAATTTTCTTTTCGATTTTTATTTTTCTAGTATTCATTCAGTGGGTCCAGCATGTAATCCACACAAAGGTTTGATTTTTCTTTTATAAAAAATGTTCACAGTTGGTCCCACATGTCATTGAGAAGTTATTGCACAAAACCGTATTAATTAACCTAAATAATGGCTAACCCTGTCCTAAATCAGCTGAATAAAGGTTAACGGTTTTCTGACCGTATGGTTAGACCGACTGCTACAGTTGTTACTAACTAGACAGTCAGACCGGCCGAGGGGCTCGGGGCAGCTCCGGCTAGGTGCTGTAGCTAGAGGGAAGAAGGCGGAGAGGTGATTGGCCAAGCTGGTGGCTCACCCTATTGGTGCACGGTTGCTTGACGAGGAGGTTGACAGAGAAGACTTCGGTGGTGGCCAACGGTGGAGGAGACGACGGCCGCCAGTGAGGAAGGGGAAGGAGAGCTCGACGGGCACCACTGGGTGTTTGGGGATGATCTAGGGAGCTCCACAATGCTTTTGGGTTCCCTGGCTACTCCAGTAAGTGGCGAGAGTGAGGATCTCCATGACGGCGGCGAGGATTGACGGAGGAACTTGGCGGTGCAGCTCATCTTGGCGCTCAAGAGAGGGATAGAAACAGTTAGTGGTGCCCTAAGGATTGTAGCGAGGGTGAGAAAACCAACCTGGGGGAAAAGTACCTATCAAAGTGTTGACGGTCAAATTTGGCAGTACCCTAAATGGCCCAAGTGCATCGGGTAAGGGTTACAACGTAATCCGCTCGTGGCCCGCACCGAGTGACTTGCAGTAGCCAAAAGTGGCTTTCGAGTACTTGCATTCTCAAGTGCTCGTATCCCGAGCGCTGGTGCCCCGAGTCCTGGTGTCCCCGAGCGCTCGCGCCCCGAGTGCTGGCGTCCCCGAGCGCTCGCGCCCCGAGTATTAGCGTTCCCGAGCACTCGGGTTTCTAAGTGCTGGCATCCCCGAGCGCTCGCGCCCCGAGTGTTGGCGTTCCCGAGCACTCGGGTCTCTAAGTACTGGTATTCCCGAGCACTCGTGCCCCGAATACTTGTTGCCCCGGGGACTCATATCTCTGAGTACTCGCGTGTCTGAGCGTTCGCGATCTCGAGTGGACTTAAGGTGGGTTCTATGCAGCACGACCGAGTCCCGCGGTGCCGGCGCGTCCGAGTTGTGATAGCTCCGAGTCGGCCCGCAGATGGGTCAAGGCGCTGAGTTGCTTATTGTGAAAACTTTTCTGGCGCCAGGGACCCTAACTTGAGGCGCAAGGAACAATGGCGGATCATGGCGTTTAAAGGAAAGTTTGAGATTTAGAAGGATTCTCAGATAATATGGAAGATATCTCGTATGCAAGATGGAGTCTGGATCACGGCGGTTAAAGATGATCAAAAGATATGGGAAGTCCCTCGGTTTAATTGGAGAAAATCTCGTGCACAAAGCGGAATCCTGATCGTATCAATTAGGATAACCCTAGCTTTAGGAAACAGCTCGATTTGTATGGAAAGACATATCATGTACGATACCGAGTTGTATTTCAGCCCTAAGACTGGGCGTACCCTATAAATATGAAGGGTATGTGGCCGATTGAAAACAACACACAATCGAAACAATCAATCTATTATCTTTTATCTACTATTTTCCTCTCATCCTTGTTTATGCTTTTCGTTCTTCGCTGTTCTTCGTGTTCAACGGCAGCGAACCTCGAAGCTCTAAGGGCGGCCAGGCCGACTTAGGGCAGCCCATAGCCGCCGCACTCCCTGACGGGGTCCCTCCCGGGGGTGTGGGGTTTCGGGTTTCCAAAAGCACTTACCGGCGTGTCTTGCGTATCGCGCTCCCGGCGAGTCTCCCCCGGCTCCGTGTCTTGCGCATCGCGCTCGGCGTCGGGGGTACACGTGGACGTGTTCGTGTGCGAACACACTTTTTGGCGACTCCGCTGGGGACGAAATCATCATGTCCAACAATCAGATTCCACCACTCGGCGAGATCAGCACCGATAACATCATCAAGCCGGCTACGATGAGTTATCGGAGGAACATCGCCAAGCTTTTGAAGCGTACAAGAAGAAGCGGGAGGAAGAGGATCTACAGATGTTCCTTGCAAATTTCAAGAAGGATCGTCAGGGGAAACGTTACTCCGGTTGGAGAAATCAAGCTTCCTCCTCTACACGACAAGAAGGCTCAGGCCCCGGTAAGCAGCACGTTTTCCCCAGAACAGATAGCCGAAATACAGAGTTATATTTCAGAGGGCAATACTCTTGTTTACAATTCGTTCATGGAAAACACAAGCGCTAAGGGGAGCACGTGTCCAGCAGTTAGTGGTAACGTCGATACGGCTGCAGGTGTGATAAGCCCTGATCCGACTTCGATAGTAGGTTCATCGGCGCTTCCCGTGCCGCTGAATTTATGCCCTAGCCGAACCAACCAACTCGTAGCCGTACCCACCAGCCCTAGTCCGATCATGAGTATACCCGGTTCGGCGGTAGCACCGAACCAGAGCCTGATTGCACCTCCCATGAGCACGAGCATGGCTAGGCCTATGCCGAGTTACGGGCTCGGCGTATGGATCGCAAGTCGCACCCACAGCCAGTCATCCTATGGCAACTTCGTCCGCTCCGGACAAAATTTTAGCCAAGCTCAAGGAAGATATGAAAAAGATGTTTACAGAGTCCTTCGAGCTCGAACCGAACGTAAGAAGTCAGATGTACCAGAAGCCATATCCCGACTACTATGATGCTATCCTATACCCTCCGGGTTACAAGGTTCCCGACTTCGCTAAGTTCAGCGGTGAGGGAACGAAGACTACATGGGAGCATGTCAGTCAGTACCTGGCACAGTTAGGTGAAGCGAGTTCTATAAACGAGTTGAAGGTACGTTTATTTTCTTTATCTCTGACTGGCACCGCTTTTTCATGGTTCTCTGCTTTGCCGCCCGGCACTATACTCTTATGGTCGTAATTGGAGCAGAAATTCCATGATCACTTTTATAGCGCGACAATGAGCTCAAGTTGTCACATCTTACATCGGTCAAACAGAAACACGACGAGTCGGTCACCGACTACGTCAAAAGGTTTAGGGACATAAAGAACCGATGTTATAGCTTGGTAATAATCGAAAGAGACCTGGCCGACTTGGTACTTGCTGGGTTGAAAACCCATATTAGGGAACGGATAGAAAATTACGAGCTCTTAAGCGTCAATCAAGTCTTGCAAAAAGCTTTGGCTCAAGAAAGCCGAAGCATAGAAGTCAAAGAAATCCATAGGCTCAAACCCGATCGTCCTAGGATGCACATGGTTGAGTACGACAGCTCGGGCGATGAGGGTAACATGTATACCGCCGAGTTCGTTTGGTCCTCCAAGACCAAACCATATACTTGTGATGCTCTCAAGCCGATTCGCAAGAATCGAGAGGAAGAGATGAAATTTACCTTTGATATAGCCAAGTGTGACAAGATATTTGATTCTTGCTACAGGACAGGATCATTAGAATATCTCATTCCTTACCGCCGTTTGAAGAGCTAAAGCGGCGAGCTTATTGCAAATATCACAACTCTTTCTCTCATGCGACTAATGACTATAATGTTTTTCGGCGACAGATACATCGGCTATCAATGATGGACGATTAAATTTCACCGAAATGCAAATTGACAAGCAGCCCTTCCCAATGAACGTTATGGGTTTGGAAGGGAAGAAGGTGTTAATTCGGCCAAACATAGCCGAATCAGCTAACAAAGATAAAGTGATTATTGGTGAACCTAGGAAAAGGGAAGTCGACAAGGTCCCGGGAAGAGAGGTCATACTTGAGAAGCAACCCGATGGCAAGGAAATATTGAAGATCACCATTAGGAATCATGTCCTCGGGGGGGCAAACCCGAATACAAGAGGACATCCATGCCAGCACACTCGGGGGGCAACCACAGAGCACCCGGACCAAGTTCATCAAACCCAAGAGTCCGGAAGTCGGCAAGTGGAAGACGAACAAAGCTGAAGCACCGCACAAACGAGCGAAGCCGACTTTCGATATGTTGCTTTCCAATTATGCTAATCAAGCGGCCGGTACTATCCCTAATCGGCCATCACGCGTAAAGCGCCCAAGATCACCTCTAAGACCAGGATGTCAGCATCAGGTCAGACTGCATGGGCCATGGATGCCAACTCCATGGATGATACCACCCGCGTCTATGCCTTACATGAACGACTTCAACGGAGGATGGGGGCAGCACCCAATGGTTCCTTATGCCTTTCATCCAGGGCGGACGGGATTGAGGAGGCCCATACACGAGAGGCTCACTCATACTACTCGGGGCCAACTGGGTGGCAACGCTAGTTGGCCGACGCAAAAGTTCAACCGTCCTACTCGGGACCGACTAGTTGGCAATACGAGTCAGTCATCGCCGACTTCTCTGGGACGATCAGCCAAGAAGGTGTGGTGCGCTAAATCGCCGAGTACTGACGCTCCAACGGACGGCGGGCAAAAAATGGAGATCAACAGACTCGGCAAGGGACCGATTACCATCGGCAATCTGGTCAATTCTAACGACAACGTAATCACTGTGCAGCAGGGATCTATGGCCAATGACCATGAAGCCGGTCCGAGCAAGAGCCGGCCTAGAGATCCTAAGTACACTCAGCCCACATGGTGCCCTCCCGGGTTAACTAAGACCAAGAAGAGGAGGTGCAGCGTATGAGGAATCAAGAGAAGGCTGAGCAGGAAGCCGAGAGGATGAGGGACGAATCTTTTAACGAAATTCGGCCCATGGTACCCGTGAAGCAAGTATGGAAGCCTAAATGAGTAGAAGACGCAGCAACTCCTGAAGACACATCTCCTCTACTCGGGAGATCCCTGAAGTCGGTAGCCACCACGGAAAGTGGCGAAGAAGAAATGGTGGACTACGAGTCTACGCCGGTTCATGGAGGTATGGACATAAATATGGTATATTACTTACCTGTCGAGTTCCGTGCTGTAGATGAAAGCGGGGAGGTAGCCCAGTTCGACTTTGGCCCCAAAAATGCCATCTTCGAGAAGCCGACAGAGCCGGTGAAGCACTTGAAGCCGTTATACGTCAAGGGTCATATCAACGGATCGCCAGTGGCTAGGATGCTCGTAGACGGCGGCGCTGTGGTGAACCTTATGCCGTACTCGGTCTTCAAGAAATTAGGATTACACGATGATGAGTTGATGAGACCAATATGGTGCTCAACGGATTCGAAGGTAAAGAGAGCACGGAGGCCAAAGGCGTGATGTACGTAGAGCTCACCATCGGAAGCAAGGCTTTGGCCACGGCGTTCTTCGTCGCCGAGGTGCAGGGGAATTACAACGTCATACTGGGTCGTGATTGGGGTCCACGTCAACCAGTGCGTGCCATCCATGATGCACCAATGCTTGATACAATGGATTGACGAAGAAGTCAAAGTCATTCACGCAGACAACTCGGCTTGTGTCGACCTAACCAATGCGTTGGTAGACTGGCAACACCCCAAACGCGACGTGCCTGTCTGGGCGTGACCTCTCCGGGTTCGACTTCCTTAGCGCCACAAGGAGCGGGTTCGTACCCGTATCTTTGAAGCCAGTCAGCAGCGACCGACTTCAGGGTACCTCGGCTTTCATCCTTGTGGTTGATGCACTGGTGAGTCGGCAACAACTCAGTAACTCCTCGGGAGCCGACTTCCCTAGTGCTAAAGGAAACGGCCGAGTGCCCGCACCTTCAAAGCGGTTGATGGCAATCGGCTCCAAAATATGAAGTAATCAGATGAATCCCAACTCAGAGTGGTTACAAAAGCGGCTCGCGGAGTATCGGTCAGATAAGAACGATATGCACGAGTCCATAGAAGAATTAGACGACATGGATAAATTAAGGCAAGGTTTCACGTCGGCCGATCCATTAGAAGTAGACATAGGGGATGGTTCGAGTTCTAGGCCGACATTTGTAAACAAAATTTGAAAGCCGACTGCAAACTTAAGCTAGTCGGCTTGCTAAAAGAATATGTTTGCTGCTTTGCATGGGAATATCACGAGATGCCCGGTTTGAGCCGAGAGCTAGTGGAGCATCGGTTGTCTACCAAGGCCAGTTTCAGACCTTTCAAACAATCGGCCAGGAGATTCAATCCCGAGATGTATGACCGGATCAAGGAAGAGATCGGTCGACTACTTAAAGCTAATTTTATTAGACCTTGCAGGTATGCCGACTGGATCTCTAACATTGTACCTGTGGAAAAGAAAGGGTCCGGCAAGTTGAGGGTGTGCATCGACTTCAGAGATTTGAACAGAGCTTCACCCAAGGATGAGTACCCTATGCCTATAGCCGATATGCTTATTGATAATGCTTCTGGGCACGAGGTCATCAGCTTTCTCGACGGTAACGCGGGGTACAATCAAATCTTCATGGTCGAAGAGGACATGTCCAAAACGGCCTTCCGTTGCCCCGGGTTCCTGGGCTTATTCGAGTGGACAGTGATGACCTTCGGGTTGAAGAACGCCGGGGCCACGTATCAAAGAGCTATGAATTTAATCTTCCATGATCTACTCGGCGTCATACTAGAGGTCTACATTGATGACATCGTTGTCAAGTCGGACGCCTTTGAATCTCACCTGGCCGACTTGCGCCTAGCCTTCGAAAGAATGAGGAGGTATGGCTTGAAGATGAATCCTTTGAAATGTGCTTTTGGCGTATCAGCTGGGAAGTTCTTAGGCTTCATCATACATCAGCATGGCATAGAGATTGACCCTAAGAAGATAGAAGCAATTCAGAAGGTACAAGCTCCGACATGCAAAAGAGACATGCAACGATTCCTTGGTAAAATCAATTATCTAAGGAGACTCATAGCCAACTTGTCGGGAAAAGTCAATGCGTTCACTCCTATCCTTCGGTTGAAGAATGATGTCGATTTCGCTTAGGGGGCAAAGCAGCAAGAGGCGTTCGAGTTGATCAAAGGATATTTATCTACACCCCCAGTATTGAAGGCGCCCAGGCATGGGGAACCCTTCCGACTCTACATTGCAGCAGAGGAGGGCGTCATCGGAGCCGTGTTGACCCAGGAAACCGAAGGAAAAGAGCATGCTATCACTTACCTGAGTCGGCGACTACTCGATGCCGAGACAAGGTACACTTTCGTTGAGGGATTATGCTTATGCCTATATTATGCTTGCACAAAGTTGAGACATTATTTGCTATCTAGTGCCTGCATAGTAGCTTGCCAAACCGATGTCATTAAGTACATGTTGCGTAGGCCGATTCTTAGCGGTAGGATCGGCAAGTGGGCTTACGCTTTGATCGAGTACGATTTGGCTTATGAGTCTTTAAAATCTATGAAAGGCCAAATCGTTGCTAACTTTATTGTCGAACATCGGGTGACAGCAAGGAAAGTATCAATATTGATCTTGTTGCTATAGTACCATGGAGGTTATATTTCGATGGGTCAGTTTGCAGCAAAGGCCAAGGTGTTGGTATTGTTTATACATCTCCTTATGGTGCTATTTTCGAAGCCTCATGCCGCTTAGAATATTTTTGCACAAATAATCAAGCCGAGTACGAAGCACTGCTATTCGGCTTGGAGTTGTTAGTTGCCATAGGTGCTACACATATTGAGGCTTTCGGTGATTCGTTGTTAGTAGTCCAACAAGTATCCAAGGTTTATCAATGTCGCGACGAATCACTTAATATTTATCTTGATAAGTGTCTAGATATAATCTCTACCTTGGATTATTTTAGCATTACTCATATACCTAGACAAGAAAACTGGGTTGCAAACGAGTTGGCACAACAAGCATCCGGCTACCATGTTAATCATGGTGTCTTTCATATTTCTCAAGAGCCGATGCTTGGGCCCAACTCGGTAGGAAAGGCCGAGTCAGAAACTCACTGACTCGGTCGCCAGTAGAAAACTGGATATGGACAACAAAGAAGACTGGAGGAAGTCGATCATTGGTTAGTTGCAAGATCCGAGTAGGAAGGTGGACCGAGTTGTTCGGCGGATGGCCTTCAAGTACATTTTGATTGATGATAATCTTTATCGCCGAACGGTCGACGGAGTTCTTTTGAAATGCTTGGATGAGGACCAAGCAAGAGTTGCAATGGGAGAAGTGCATGAAGGCATTTGTGGCACCCATCAGTCGGCTCATAAGATGAAGTAGTTATTACGGCGTGCCGGGTTCTATTGGCCGACTATGATCAATGACTGCTTCAGGTATTATAAGGGGTGTGAAGCCTGCCAGAAGTTTGGTGATATTCAGCTCGCTCCTACTGCCATGTTACATCCTATTATCAAGCCGTGGCCATTCAGAGGTTGGGGGTTAGACTTCATTGGACAAATCTATCCTTCTTCCTCAAAGGGGCATCGGTTCGTGTTGGTGGCGACTGATTATTTCACCAAGTGGTCCGAAGCAGTACCCCTCAGGAACATGACACATGTGGAGGTGATTCGATTCATAACCGAGCACATTATACATAGATTCGGCATCCCTCAAACTCTGACTACAAATCAAGGCACCTCATTTATGGCGGGACAAGTAAAGGAGTTTGCCGAGTCTTATAAAATAAAGTTGCTCAATTCTTCTCCATATTATGCCCAAGCCAATGGACAAGCCGAGTCCAGCAATAAAGTGCTAATCAAGCTTATCAAGAAGAAAATCGAGGACAACCCGAGGAGATGGCATGAGGTGTTGTCCGAGGCATTATGGGCGCATAGGATTTCAAGACACAGTGCTACAAAAGTGACTCCCTATGAACTTGTGTATGGACAAGAAGCCGTTTTACCCGTAGAGGTAAATCTGAACGCTTTAAGGTTGGCCAAACAGAATGATTTATCGGCGGTTGACTTTTATGATCTGATGATGGATGGTCTTGATGAAGTCGCCGATAAGCGTTTGGTTGCTTTAAGGGCCATAGAAAGGGATAAGCTGAGAGTAGCCAAAGCATATAACAAGAAGGTCAGGCCGAAGAGCTTCCAAGTCGGTGACCTAGTATGGAAGGTAATCCTACCAGTCAGCTCAAAGGATAACAAGTTTGGAAAATGGTCGCCGAGTTGGGAAGGACCTTTCTGGGTTGCGAGGTTGGTTCCTGGAAATTCGTACCTGGTGGAGTCCATACAGGGTACTTTGTTACCACGGGCTCTCAATGGCAAATATCTGAAGAAGTTCCACCCGAGCGTGTGGCAAGAAGCGTAACAAGTGTTGTGGCCGATATGTCATATCGCCCTGAGAAAAAAGAAGTGGCCGATGAGGTGATTTGCATCGTCCTAAGGGCATGTCTTGTTATTTTCGGTAAAAACACATCTTTATACCGAAAACAGGGGGGCATGTGTTGACGGTCAAATTTGGCAGTACCCTAAATGGCCCAAGTGCATCGGGTAAGGGTTACAACGTAATCCGCTCGTGGCCCGCACCGAGTGGCTTGCAGTAGCCAAAAGTGGCTTTCGAGTACTTGCATTCTCGAGTGCTCGTATCCCGAGCGCTGGTGCCCCGAGTCCTGGCGTGCCCGAGCACTCGTGCCCCGAGTGCTGGCGTCCCCGAGCGCTCGCGCCCCGAGTATTAGCGTTCCCGAGCACTCGGGTTTCTAAGTGCTGGCGTCCCCGAGCGCTCGCGCCCCGAGTGTTGGCGTTCCTGAGCACTCGGGTCTCTAAGTACTGGTATTCCTGAGCACTCGTGCCCCGAATACTTGTTGCCCCGGGGACTCATATCTCTGAGTACTCGCGTGTCTGAGCGTTCGCTATCTCGAGTGGACTTAAGGCGGGTTCTATGCAGCACGACCGAGTCCCGCGGTGCCGGCGCGTCCGAGTTGTGATATCTCTGAGTCGGCCCGCAGATGGGTCAAGGCGCTGAGTTGCTTATTGTGAAAACTTTTCTGGCGCCAGGGACCCTAACTTGAGGCGCAAGGAACAATGGCGGATCATGGTGTTTAAAGGAAAGTTCAAGATTTAGAAGGATTCTCAGATAATATGGAAGATATCTCGTATGCAAGATGGAGTCTGGATCACGGCGGTTAAAGATGATCAAAAGATATGGGAAGTCCCTCGGTTTAATTGGAGAAAATCTCGTGCACAAAGCGGAATCCTGATCGTATCAATTAGGGTAACCCTAGCTTTAGGAAACAGCTCAATTTGTATGGAAAGACATATCATGTACGATACCGAGTTGTATTTCAGCCCTAAGACCGGGTGTACCCTATAAATATGAAGGGTATGTGGCCGATTGAAAACAACACAAAATCGAAACAATCAATCTATTATCTTTTATCTACTATTTTCCTCTCATCCTTGTTTATGCTTTTCGTTCTTCGCTGTTCTTCGTGTTCAACGGCAGCGAACCTCGAAGCTCTAAGGGCAGCCAGGCCGACTTAGGGCAGCCCATAGCCGCCGCACTCCCTGACGGGGTCCCTCCTGGGGGTGTGGGGTTTCGGGTTTCCAAAAGCACTCGCCGGCGTGTCTTGCATATCGTGCTCCCGGCGAGTCTCCCCCGGCTCCGTGTCCTGCGCATCGCGCTCGGCGTCGGGGGTACACGCGGACGTGTTCGTGTGCGAACACAAAGCAATGAGGATCAACGGTGATGGATCTCGCCGGACTTGGGGAAGGGAGAGCTCCACGGTGACGATTCTTGATGGTCGGCTTGGCATTGAGCTCCAATACTCGCAAGAGGTGGAAGAGGAAAACAAAACGGGAGAACGGAGATGCCGAGCACTTAAGAGGGAGCTCCATGGATAGAGGGGAGTGGGCAGCGCCAGCGATGTGCATCCACAGCCGGGGACGCATGGAGGCGAAGGCCTGCAGGTGGGCCGCGTAGGTCGGTGAGAGGAGGAGGCATGCGCAGGCGGGGCGCCTTCATGCAGAGAAAGCGAGAAAGTAAACAAGAGTGCTGGTGTAGCAGCGGTTGTCAATGCTGGGCTTCAGCCCAGTCGTGACGAGGGGGAACTGGGCCTGGTGGCCTAGTACGGTAAGAAGAGGTTTTTCTTTTCTTTTTAGTTTTATTTTCTCTTTGCTTTAGGGTTTGGTTAATGAGGCTTCAAATCTTATTGTAAAATTTTTGGAAAGATTATAGAGTTTCCTTTTGTCGTATATATATATGTACATATATATATACATATATATATATCCTTCCCAAAGTTTATCAGGTTAAAATACTTTTGTTTATACTATCATTTAAATAAAAAGCAAAAATAGTCCAAAATAAGGTCTAACCTACCAGTCACCCAAATATTTTCAAATTGAAATTTTTTTATTTGAGCTCAGAGATGTAAATAACTCTCAACGTGTTATCTGATAATTTTGGAGAAGAGGAAATCCATTTAATCATTGTATTACAGTTCTATGCGAAAGAAAACATTTTGGAAAACAATTTGTTTAAATATTCATATCAACTTCAATTTTCTTAAGAATTTTTGTAGCGTTTCTCTGAGATATTTAGAGCTTAGGAAAATTATTAAGATGTGGTTTCAACATTTTTATTTAAGTTGATTCTAGGTCATACTTTAAGGTTTTTTCTTTGAGTTAATATGAATACATCTATATGCTAAGAAAGGTGGTAGGATCCCATCAACTTTATTTCGTATGTACGAGTATATACAAGATGGGTCATTAAACACTGCTTCAACCTAGAAAGTTCCGGTTACCTTTTCGCTCTTGAGCAGACTCTTCGGCTCTTCTAGAGTGCTTTTTGACGAGATGTAAAGAAGATGCATGGTTGCGGCATGGAAGATATGGCCAAATTAAATTCCACACACTGAGGAAATTAGCTCAGAAGGAGATGGTGTGAAGACTTACTTTGATAGACCTTGTAGAATGGGTGTGTGATGACTGTCTTGTTAGAAACAGCAGCGTGCCTCGTTCCTAGTAGAATCCAGTTTCGGTGCTAGCAAGCCACTACAGTTGATGCATAGTGATTTATGTGGTCTGATAACCTAGCACGTCGTAGCTGCCTTTTGCCCTTTAGTAGACTCCTTGCCATCCCGAATACTATTTGATTTCTTCGCTGACAACACCGTTCTGCTGAGGAGAATATGGAGCTGTGACATACCTCTTAATTCCCCATTCTTCATAGTAATGGCTGAATTCGTTCGATGTGAATTCGCCACCACGATCTCTGGAGTGATCGTACTTTCAATTTGAGCTCCATCTTTGCTGCAACTTTTACTCTCTTGAATGCATCGAATGCTTCATCTTTGGTTTGAACAAGTACAATCCAAATGTAACATGAGTAGTCATGAACGAGGAGTAAAAAGTACCTTTTTCCTACATGTGTCGCTGGGTTTATCCGACCACATAAATCACCATCCATCAATTGTAGTGGCTCGCTAGCACAGAAACTGGATTCTACCGGGAACGAGGCGCGATGCTGTTTTTTGATAAGATAGCCATCATACACCCGGTCTACAAGGTCTATCAAAGGAAGTCCTTGCACCATCTCCTTCTGAGCCAATTTCCTCAATGCGTGGAAGTTATGCGGCCATCTCTACCATGCCACAGCCATGCATTTTCTTTACACCTCGCCAAAAAGCACTCTGGAAGGGCCGGAGCGATCTGCAACATGTACAAATGAGTACGTGAATGTGACACCCTTGCAAAAACTTTACGGCATCTGTCAAGATACATAGGACACCATCTTTGATCTCAACTTTATATCTGTTCCAATCTAACTTACCAACACTGGGTATGTTGCTTTCAAGCCTTGGGATGAAGTAGACTTTTGTGAAGATACGGTACTCCCCTATGAGACAGTCGAACAAAACGGAGCCTCATCCACATATTTTGACTATCGAACCATCACCAAATTTCACCAAACCTTTAACTGACGTGTCAAGTTTGGCAAATTTTTCTTTATACCTCGTCATGTGATTACTTGCTCCAATGTCGAGATACCAAGACTTGTTCTGATCACTGGATAGCTTGGGCATCACATTTTCCTCATGCAACATAACTTCATGCGTCGTGTCCACAACAGTTTGTATAACCTCGCAACCTCTGCCATCAACAGAGCAGGTTCATCTTCATCCTCCTTGGAAAATTTGCTCTTTCTCTTTTATTCAGTTTCTTGCACTCTTTTGCAAAGTGGCCTAATTCATTGCAATTAAAAGATTTCACCTTTGATTATCAGTCCTGCGGACTCTTTTGTTGATGAAGTGGTCTGCATCGCCTCGAGCGCCACCTTGTGATTGGCCACGGCCATGGCCATGACCTCTACCGCCGCGACCACATCCACATCCACCTGAGGCTTCACCGTTTTTCTTCTTCTTGGCCATCTATGCTATCCACTCGGTGCATGAGAAAAGGAGTTTCTCACCTCCTTCCTTTGGTTGACGACACACTTTGCATTTTCTGTGTGTGTTCTCAACCTCCGATAGTCTTAAACACCGACATCGTGTGAAGTCACCTAATTGCTCGATTGTACCGATTATATCGTTGAACTTCATGGTGACTCACCCAAACAGCCTCTCGACAACCCTTATCTCAGTGATCTTCCCTCCAAGCGATCGGATCTCACCCACCAGATTCATGAATTTTAAAGCATATTCACCGACCATCTCAGATTCTTCCATCGACATCTTGTCGAGCTGTCTTTTCAGTACCCTTGCCCATGCTAGGTTGACTTTGTCTTCCCCGACTTGTGTCTCCAGGAGTGTCTTTCACACTTACTTTGCTGTCTTAGATTCTGCAAGCATCATCAAGATAGAATCTGGGACAGACTACGAGATAGCTGCCATGGCGCCCTGGTCTTGTTCTTTGTTGACTGCGTCGTCACCCTCTACAGCTGCCCACACTCCAAGGGTACAGAGGATGATCCTCATCTTCATGGCCCGTATGCCGTAATTCGAGTTATTGAGCATAGGATACTGAATTGGCACCGTCGTTCCCCTTTGCGCCACCTTCTTACCGCTGTTGGATTGAACATCATTGTCGCCGGCCATCTTCTCTGCTTCTTCCAATGCCGCCAATGCCTCTAAGAGATCCAGGCTCTGATACCACTTGTTGGTCTTCAACCCTGGATCAATCACATAAGAGGACCGTAGATTGCAAAGCAAACACATGCACGTGAGAAACAGGTTTTGGTGATGCCTAATCAACACATCATTTTCTTTGGTTTTCTTCTTCTTTTATACTTCCATACATGACTCTACAACAACCTCGACTCTTTGCTTCGTATTGACACGAATTTCTTAATGCGTTGCCATAGTTTGAACATGCAAACTTCTAACCTTCACGATAGACTCCTAACTGACTTCTCTTTAAACATGCACCTCATGCAATCAACCTTCCTTATCATGATGTTTAAACCTATCATAAGACATTAGGATCCTAACTGACAAGATTAATCATAACAGGCATTGCGTCTAGCCAGTGTCTGCTACTGCTCGGTCTCTAGCCAATGGCAACCGGCATTAGGCACCAAAACCGTGGCACCATGAACACTTATCAGACCCCCTTCTAGACAGCTTCGGCTTGTGCATAAGCTATCTCGAGCTTAACTGTACGCAGAAGCTCCAGTGTGGGGAAGCTCTGAGAAGCTCTTATCCCCTTCTAAATAGCTTCTGAGATCTGAGCTTATGGTCAGAGGTGAATGTAGAAAGTCTGTAATACCCTTTGTGCTATTTGGTTGTTGTTTGAGCTGAATGTAGAATGTTTTCTGAATTTGTGAACCTAAAAATTCTCTTTGTAAATTAGCAAGATCTCATAGCACAATTTTTCAGTTTATAACTTGTATCAAAGTAGGACTGATCGTGTAAAGGTGAAGGTAACTGCATATGATTATTGATTGATAGCAGAAGTTAAAAATGCACCAAGAAATTTGACATATATGCATCACTTTCTTTGACAATATTAATAATGGAAATATTAACCAACCACAAGGGAAGAAAATTATAACAATACACCAATTGTTCCAATACATACACCAATTGATCCAGATTCCTGAAAGGGAAGAAAATTATGATGCATCTATACATGATTTTTTTCCATTAACAAATGTACACATATATTTTTAGAATCTTATGCAACATTTGAATGCCTACTTCACCATCAGTATCTACCGATCCTAAATTGGGACTTGAAAGAACTTTGACCTATACATCATGGAACCAGTCATCTTCAGATCCTAAATGACTTGGCATCCAATGATCATCGACCGAGATAGTGGTCCTAGTCATCAAACCATTACAAATTCGATTATACAGAAATCAAAAATGACACAAACATACTAGGGGGGTGTTTGGTTGGGTTTTTCAGCAGCTTTTCACTGGAAAAAGCTGCAGCCCAACCAAACGGCCAGCTTTTCAGCAGCTTTTGCCAACGGTAGCTATGGGCTTTGTAGTGCAAATTTAGCTATTTGGAAAAGCTACCTTCTGCCAGCTTTTTGCAATATGCTGAAACTTCAATGCTCATTTTTCAAAATGCTGTAGATTGTTTGGATCAACCAAAAGCTATATATTCACTTTTCCACAGCCACAACAACTTTTTCAGACAGCCAGCTAACAGCAGCTTTGTCAACAGCCACAGCTCAACCAAACAGGCCCTAGATCTTACTTTACACAAACATTCATAGATCTAATATAAAAAAGACTAGCGAAATGCTTAAGCAGATGTCCCCAACAACAGATTTTGTGCATTAAGTACAACTAACGATGCAGGACATTGATAGTCGAAGGCATTTTCCTCTCCAGATTATTAATCTGAATGTTTTTATCACCTTGCTCAATTTCCCAACTAAGGATACAAAATCGTGATGCATATCTTCAGAAGCAAATATAGGCCCCCTTCTAGACGGCTTCGGCTTGTGCATAAGCCGGCTTAAGCTTAATGGTGTAGAGGAGCTGTGGTGTGGAGAAGCTTGAGAAGCCCCACCTTCCCCTTCTAGACGGCTTCTGACATTTGAGCTTATAGACAGAGGTGGATTGTAGAAAGTCCGTAATACCGTTTGCCTTATTCATTTGTTGTTTGAATGATAATAACACTATTTTTGTTTGTTTTCATCACAACTTATGCAATGTTTACTGAATTTGTGAACCTAAAAATTTGCAATGAATGACACTATTTAAATTTCACTCAAATGTTACAGCCAATACATAGACCAATTATTCCATACACACACCAATAATCTCAGACTTGTATTTTTCTTTCCCTTTCTCACTTTTCTGTAAACATTCTAGAATCAAAGGTCACATTTACAAAGCAATCTCATAGATCTTCAGATCACAACTCGATAATTCCCCACACGCATGGATGGCTAACAAAAATTCGATGTTATACACTCAATGCAGCATCAAAACATGAATCAATAATACATGAATCAATATTGCATTAGCAAATACTTCTGCATCATGATCCATACAACTGAGAGGCCGGTCGTGGGGGAGGGGACAAGGTCGCCGCCGGCGTCAGAGAGCTGGCCATCGGCGTCGTGGTCGAGGCAGAGGCGAGCTCGTCGTGGTTAAGGCAGTGGCGACTACGGCGGCGGGACCCGAGCTCATCGCGGAGGGAGGGGCGGCGAGCGGATGGGGCGGTGGGAAGGGCGGTGAGCAGATGGGGCTGTGGGAGGGGCCGAAGGCGGCGCAGCACCGGAAGCGTGAGAGGGCGGGGACAGCAACGGGGTGCGGTGCGATGACGGATCTGACCTCGTCGGTGGGAGGTCGGGCTACGACGATGGCGCATCTGGACGGCCTCGGACGGGGTGCGGGGCGACGGCTCGAGCGGCGGGCCACGGCAGATCTGCGTCGCACCGCCTCGGGCAGAGCTCGCCACGCCGCCTCGGGCAGGAGTCGGCGGGGCAGCCAACGGGCGAACGTCGCCGGAGGGAGGGGAAGGGCGGGGTGGGATGGGTGGCGGCGCGGATAGGAGCGTGGGGGATGGAGGAGGGCGGCGCTCGCGCAGGAGGGATGGAGAAGGGGCGGCGCGGATGGGAGCGTGGGGGACGGCGGCAGGGTGACTCGGGTGAGGGGAATCAGGCAGGAGGATGGAATAGGAAAAAGTGAAGAGTTTTTTCTTATATACTCAGTGGCAGAATGCGGGTAAATAATACAAAGTAGCAGGGATAAAATGGTCACAGAGGGCAAAGGGAGATGAGAGAAGCTCGGGAAGCCCCATTTTGAGGCTTCCTCCCACCAACAGGAATAAGGAGTGCTTAAAATTTAAGCTCAAGCTAAGCTTTGCCTTCTAGACAGCTTATAGCTTCTAGGGGCCATAAGCCAGCTAGAAGCTATCTAGAAGGGGGCCATATTCTTGTGTTCTGAATCTTTCTTCTCAGTTCTTAATTTCTTGGGAATTCTTTACAGTTCATAAGTGAAGATCCATCATGTGAGGACACAAGCCACATTAGCTAATTGTATACCAAAAGATCCTAGCAATACATGGCATACACACTTCATACACACATGAAATTAATAGCAAACTGTTCTAGCAAGTTTTTCTCACCGAGACTGCTAGCAGGAGCGGTTCAAGCGAGGTTGAGGCGGCGGCGGCTTGGTGACGTGGGACTGGACAGTTAGTACAGCGGCGACCTCGGGGGCGAGCTACCTCGGGCTGGCAGCGGCGGGTGAAGGTCCACGATGCAGTCTCGGTGGGCGGCGCTAGTTCCGCTATCGGTGGGAGGGGATGCTGACCGGAGGACAGCGGCTGGAGCGGCACCCGCGGCGGTGCCGGTTCAGCTGTTGGTGGGAGGGGCACCGGCCGGAGGACAGGGACGGTGGGAGGGGCAGAGGGATTCGGTGGGCGACGGCAGGAGGGGCAGAGGGAGGAGTGGGCGATGGCGACGACGGTTCTGTGGGGCGGCGGAAAGGGGTGGGCGGGGGCGGTGGATCTAGAGGAGGGGGTACTGGGAGAGGACAGCGGGAGAGGGCGACCGGGAAGGGAGGGGCGGCGGATGGGAGGTGTTGGCCGGATCCAGGAGGGGCGAATCTAGAGGAGGGAGGGGAGGGGCGGTGGAGTGAGGTGCTGGTCGGGTCGGGAGGAGCGGATATAGAGGAGGGAGGGGAGGGGGCGACCGAGAAGGGATGGGGACGGCGGATGAGACGTGCTGGCCGGATCCGGGAGGGGCAAAAGGGCCGGAAGGGAGGGAGGCTGGCGTCTGGCCGGAGGCGGAAGGGGCGAAGTGTGCTGCGGTCGCATGGAGGAGGGAAGGAGTCGCTCGGGGAGGCACAGTGCTAGGTGTGGGGAGGAGAAAAAACTGAGAAGTTGTTTATTATATACGAGTGGCAAACGCGAGTAAATATTAGTCAACTTAGAGGGTAAACTATAACGTGGGCCTCAACAGCTCGAGAAGCTTCTCTTTTGCAACTTTCTCTCACCAACAGCAAAATGGTTGGTTTAAATTTTAAATTTAAGCTCTGATTTGCCCTTCTAGACGGTTTATACCTTTTAGAGACCATAAGCCACCCCATAAGCTGTGGGCCTTATCGGGCACGCTAGCCAATAGCAAGTCGCCGCAGGCTTCTCATAAATTACCTCTAGGACGACGATGGGTCCCAAACATGTAGGTGTACTGTCAGTATGTGTATAGCGTGATTTGCCTGCAAGATGACCAGGTTCGTCTAGGAGGAGCTCTGAATTTAAGGAAGCACGAAGAGCTAAAGGAACACTCGGTAATTTAGAGCTCCGTAATCCAGACGGTCTTGGGCCAACACGCATCTATACAACAGCATTAGCTCTGTCTAGTTCACGAACTGAAAACCGAGATAGATCAATCTCCACTTCGGTACTACGATGTACAATCTACCTAATTACTTCTAGCAATGCAATGCAATCAGCATGGACGGCAGGTTCTGAAAAATCCTGGAATCATACACCGAATGTCCAAACCTAAAAACTGAACATCTCTTTGTATACCCCTTGTGACAACTAAAGAAGCTTATTGAAGGACATCAAGATGCTCAAGGCTAGCAACATTTGCTCTTCTCATGCGATATAAGCAAGTGGTTGTTTCGATCCGGATCAGATTGAGACCCAAGAGAGTATTGCAGCAATGTATGGAGCAACAGTAAGCATACGAAAGCAACAAAATGCTGCACATACTCTTACTAGTCACAAGAGAGTGACGTCTTGGTATGCGCAGTCAAAATTTCTAAACTTTGGCTTTAGATATCTTTATGAGCATCTAGATATAGACATATGACAATGACGTGAACAAAAATCGCCCCGAAAATTCCTCCCATGGTATTCCATTGAACAAGTTCTTTTTACCACTTGAACTCTTCCCAAAATTTAAAAAACAACTCAGACTCCAAAACTGTCCACATTACAACGTCCGACTCTCAAAAGCAGTCAACCCCCTGCCCCCTCCCCCTTCTGCACCCTAAACCACAATGGTCTTTGGCTGGCGTTGGCATCGATCTCCATGTATGTGTATATTCAGCCACATTGGCAGATCAGAAATATAGACGAGGGAGAAAGGGTGACATAAGGATGAGATGGGGCCGACACATGGGACCAATAGACACATGTATAATATTTACTTTTTCATTACTGGGAAAAAGTCTACTTTTCTCCTCGAAATTGTTGGCATGGCTCAATTTCACCCTCGAACTATATTGGGCTCACTTAATCCCCTATATTAGTTGAATTGGGAGCACCTTTACCTCCGCGTGGATTTTGGACGGATAAAATCGCATCTAGAAGTTTAAAAAATCTAAAAAATATTCATAATGTATATTGTGGAGTGAAGTATATACATGTAATTTTGGTTTAAAAGATAACCATTTGAGACCTATGAAAATTTTAACCATGTATAATGTTTTTTCTTACCAAATTCTTATACTTTTTGACAAAACTTATACATACTATACCCCACAACCTACATGTATGAACTTTTTTAGATTTTTCAAAACTTCTAGGTACGATTTTTTCCTTCCAGAAAACCAATCAGGGGTCAAGTCACTAGTATAGAAAAACCCATATACAAGGGCCCTTATCCATGATGGTTTATGAAAAAACCGTCATGGATAAGACATATATGACAATTCTTTACAAATTTTCATTCGTGACGGTTTTTTTTAGACAACCATCTAGGATATGTTAGACCTTGTGACGATTTTACTAAAATTTACATCGCGGAAGGTTTTGGAGAAAACAAACATATAGGATAAAGAAGACATTCAAACGGTTTTGTGTGCAAAATCATCTAGAATTAAATCCTACACGGTTTAAGTCACAAACTATCTCCAATTCGTGGACTGCCAGCCCAGCCCACCAAATATGGTACTTATTCCTCGATCCCATCTAAGCCTAAGTCCTACTCGCCCCACTCGCCTGACAACCCCACTTCCCTGCCGTTGCCAAATATCCTTCCCATCTCTCCTCTCGTCACCGCCCTTCCATCTGGTGAGGAGGCTACCGCGCTCCTGTGGTTGGTGAGCGACACGTAGGATGGCCCGAGGTGGCGGCTGTGACCCTCCCCACCTCCTTGAGATAGCTTCATCATCGACACCGTGGCTGTAGCGACCGACAATGGGTGCTGATGGTAGTATGGTGCGCCTCCTCTAGAGCTTTGAAGACCGGTCGAGGTGCCACCGCCGGTGTCCTCTCCCCCAAATCTAGGAGAGGGAACGGTGCCGGTGCCGTGGGTGGACGCCGCCGCCATCCACCCGGCAGGCGACGCCCTCCTCTAGCCCCCGTTGGCAACTCTGAGCCGACGAAGTGAGCCCGTGGATCCCTTCCCCTTCCTCACTATTTGGCTATGAGTATTTGTTATGAGTATTTTATGCTATGTGATATTCGATGATATATGTAAAATTGTTTGATGTATGATATTTGATATGCAAAATTTGTTATGAGTATTTGATGATATGTGATATTCCCGAATGCTAGAACACTATTGATGAATTGTGAGCATGTTAGATCCCTATAGGATATAGTTTAGCTACTTAATTGTGAGCATCATTTTATAGAATTAAGATTTAGGGTTTAGGACTTGGTTTAGTTTTGCCAATGAGAAAAGGACTGCATACTTAATATTTTACAAGGGCTTAGTGGTTTAGGGTTCATGACATGGTTTAATTTACATTAAACTCAATACCCTAAACCCGAAACCACTTGAGTCCTTGTACATATGTTGGTACCTGTAATTCTAAGGCATCTCTTAGTACATGCCAATGAAGAAAAGGAACCCATTTATAAAATGTGCATCATGGTTTACAATGGTTCAACCCAAACCATAAACCTTGCGCCCACTGAACCCTTGACGACCGATATGCGATTGTTTGAAGTGGGCAATATTTCGAGGAAAATTTTCAAAATTCAATTGTTTTGCTCTGGATAATTAGGCCAATGATGATAAGACTTTGCTATCCAATGAGCGTGTGCTTGGATTTTCCGGTATGTGTTAAAGAATGACTAAAAATACTTACCTCATCTTGAAAAAGCCAGCACACATTCAGTTAAGAGCAAGTTAGAATCTGAGACCTATGATATTATGGATGCATATGGTTCAATACATTTGAATGCTTCGCTTCACTTCAATACAATACTCTCTAATCATGTTATCTGCAAGAAATTTATAAGTTATTGTTTCATTTAGTCACAATGCTGTCATTTTATATGTGAAACCTTGATGGTCAGGCATACCTTCAAATTTTCTCATGTAGAATGTCACCATTGTTGATTGAATGAAATGATAGATTCTAAGTTTCTTACGGCCAGCGTGACCAGAGAGTATTGTATTTATTTAAAAATTTATAATCTATTGTGTCATATAGTCGCAGTGTTCTCATCATTCATGTGAAACCTTGACGGTTGGTTGCACTGTCAAATCTTCTCATGAAAGATGTCACCATTGTGGATTCAATGACACGTGGATTATAAGATTTTAGTTTGAAATACAGTACTTTCTAATTGTGCTATCTATAAAATTTATAATCTATTGTCTCATTCAGCCGCTGTGTTGTGCCCTTTCATTTGAAACTTTGATGGTTACCCCATCAAAATTTCTCATGAATGAGGCTCACCACAGCGGATTGAATGACACGATATATTATAAGTTTTTACTGATAGCACAATCAGAGAGTATTGTATTTGGAATTGTGAATGAATTTTGTGGATTGAATTGTAGATGATGAAAACTATACACAATGATTTACAAGGGTTTAGGGTTAATGTTCGATATGATGGTAAATTTATACATCATGAAGAATCTCATCCTACATTGCTCCCTCGTGGGAACTGTCGTAGATGACAACTTCATCCCACACACGTCCATCATGGGAACAGTTGCGAACGATAACCTCATCCTACAATGCTATAAATGCGGATGGTTATGTCATCTCAGACGGCTTCCGGAACCGTGTGGGATAATTCTTGTCAGTCGCTCGAACCACGTGGAATGAAGTTTTCAAACCGTGTGAGAAGTGATGTTCTACTAGTGATTGCTCCTAATTTAAATAGTTTAGGGGGTTTAAGTGACTCTAAAAATAATTTAAAGATAAAAGATAAGCTAAATTAATAGTTTGGAAGAGGAAAATAAATCTTTTCCTTCTTTATTCATTCTCGCTACGATGCCACTTTAATATTTGACTTATTACTAGGATGACACATAAGCCAAAACCAGCGTGGTGGTTGCTAGTACGGCGAAACCACCGATGAAACTGGACTAGGTGCGTAAAGTGGATGGTTTTGCTAGCTAGAGGTGTATCTTGGACTTCGGAATTGTTGATTGGTGTAAAAATAGACGTGTTCCTATCATATTTTACTAGGTTTTATAAGACTACTATAATGAAAATTAGTGCCCAAAATCATGTACTACGTACGAACCGTGTCAGTACCCAAACATCTTGTAACCAAAGTGAGTACACAATAAGAAGTCTTTGGCAAATCCCATGTGCTTCTTACATGTTGCACATGGCATCTGGACTGAATGATTAAGTTACTGAACCGGTTGAGGTTGCATATGTACCCCTTTACAGAAAAGTTAAGATCCGACTGCTAGCAACTAACCCAATCATCACGAAAACAATGAGTATACGTACAGCGCCGGTGGTTCACTGTCTCATTTCTGGCTAAGCACTCCGCATTTTCCGATGCTGATTCCAGTGCTACAGCAAGGACAGTTCCCCAAAGAAAGGAAGGGAGATCTCTCTCTCTCTTTATACTATTATTTGCACAAGATACATGCAAGCGCCCCTGTAGGGATTAAAATGTTTTAATCCACATGCATGCACAGGGGCCATGCATGCATGCATATGCATGTCCTGGGCTAACCTTTAATTGCTTTGTCTAACTAGGTAGTTGGATCGGATCCACCAGAAAGAATGTACCAAACATGAGACCCTGATCTAGTTCAGGATTGTGCATCACTGTCTACCACCGTTGGGTTTGTCTCTGTACCATATATGACTTGGTATTTAATCATTGCCGATTGGTTTCTTATTTACTCCAGTTGTACCCACTAAGTGGATCTATGCATATGTGATATTTCTTTATCATGTGGTGCTAGTGAAGTTGTCATGCACTCCCTACTCCCTACAGCTAATGACATAAATTTGTTTTTTGATGGTCGGTTTCTGTTAGATATCTCAGACGGTTCATCTCAAATGGTTCTGTGGAGCCGTCTTTGATGATTATCATCACAGATGGTTAGTTCACTCAAACCGTCTATGACGACTTTCTGATCGATAGCAGGGTCTCTCCTGATAAGTCATCATAGACGATTCCGAGAAAAAACCATCTATAATGAGACATAACAGATGATTGACAAGAAGCACCATCTGTGATGAGTCATCACAGACGGTTGACAAGAAGTGCCATCTGTGATGACTCCACATATCACATATGGATATGCTAGGAACCGTTTGTAATATGGCATCACAGTCAGTTCGTCCGGAACCATCTATGATGTGTAGTTCATTAGAGAAGGTTGGTTTTGCAAGCGCCTATGATTAGTCATCACGAACGGGTTGAGTGGACGATCCGTCTATGATGAATGTCCCAACTATATAATAGGCAGATTTCAGACAGATCTTTTAGGGTTTCCTAGATCTGTTTTGCTGGCGGCTATATTTGTGGTGTGGAGGTGATTTAGGTGATTTGGGGGTATTGGAGACCAGATTTGAAAGGTTAGTAAATTATTGGTTCCCAATCTTTAATAATCTATTTATTACATGAATTAGCTAGTTAAAAGCTCCCGAAGGAAAGTTATTTAGATGTAATTTTTTTTGTAGAGAAGATCATATATATTTACACGTTTGTTAGAAGGTTTAGCGTTTAGATATTAAAATTTTATAAGAGTAGAGTATGTATAATTAATTTGTAGCTAGTGTAGGGTTTAGATCTAGGATTGTATGGAGAAATTGGTGTATGCACTCTAAATTAATTTGCCTATAAGTAATTAAAATAGTATTTTATATGTGTTGGAACATCGATGGATCGAAGTTGGATGTATTCCGAGAGCCGTATGACCCATGAGTACATTAGTGGTGTGAATGAATTTATAAGTGTGGTGCGGGAGGATATGTTGACAAAAGGGACCAAATTTATGTGTTGCCCGTGCTATGACTATAAGAATGAGAAGATGTTCAAGGAAACACCTCAGATACAAGATTATTTGATTCGAAGGGGTTTCATACATGGTTATACACACTGGATCAGTTACGAAGAAGAGCAGATAATTATGCAGGGGGCCGATGAGGTGATGAGCAGCAAAGATGATGTCGATTGTGAATCAGATCGTGAGGATGACGATATGTTGTCAATTGATAATGATCTGGATCAGATGTTACGTGATGCAGAAGAGAACGACCTAGGTGGGAGAGAATATGATAAATTCTTGGGCTTGATGGAGGACTCGAAGAAACCTTTGTTCCCGGGGTGCAAAACAAAATGCACAAGGTTTTCTCCATTCATGAACTATTCAAAATTGAAGACAGGTAATGGTTGGTCCGACAAAAGTTTCACCTCACTATTATGACTCATGACAGACATGCTTCCAGAGAGGAACGAGTTGCCCACAAGAACTTAAAAAGCCAAGAAGGTTCTTTGTCCCCTAGGATTGGAAGTAGAAAGAATTCATGCTTGTCCAAATGGTTATATCCTCTTCCGTAAAGAGTATAAGAATTTGCATATATGTCCAGTGTGCATTGAATTAGCTGAAATGAAGAAGCAATTGAAGGAGTTGGAAGATAAGGGTTATATTAGACCTAGCTCATATCCTTGGGGTTGTCTGGCCATATTTGTGAAGAAGAAAGACGGCTCCCTTCGTATGGTAGTGGATTATCGTCCATTGAATGAGGTTACCATCAAGAATAAGTACTCTCTACCTTGGATAAATGATCTTTTTGACCAATTGACCTATGCAATGGTATTCTCTAAGATTAATCTCAGATTGGGCTATCACCAAATAAAAAATAGAACTAAAGATATCACCAAGACTACTTTTACTACTCGTTACTGCTCGTATGAGTACACAGTCACGTCCTTTGGCCTCACCAATGCCCTTTCCACTTTTATGCAACTCATGAATTTAGTATTCACAAAATATTTGGATAAGTTAGTGGTCATCTTCATTGATGGTATACCTATCTATTCTCCTTCCAAAGAAGAGCACGGGAAACACTTGCAATTAGTGCTCGAAAGACTTCGCAAGCATCAACTCTATGCCAAATTCTCAAAATGTGAATTTTGTAAAACGCAAGTGGAATTCTTGGGCCAAGTTCTATCAGTGAATGGGCCGTGGACCTAAGTAAAGTCCGTGCCGTTCAAGAATTGAAGCAACCTAAGTCCATCACCCAAATCCGGAGTTTTCTTGGCTTAGCAGGATATTATCGTCACTTCATTGAAAGATTCTCTTCTCTTGCCAAGCCAATGACTGAGCTACTTAAGAAGGACCATAAGTACCTATGGACCTCCAAGTTGAAGAAACCTTCCAAGAATTAAAGAAAAGATTAACCACAGCTTATGTCCTAATCTAGCTCAATATCCACAAAGGTTTTGAAATTTATGTGATACTTCCCGTCAAGGACTGGGATGTGTGCTCATGCAAGAGGGCAAATTGGTAGCTTACGCTTCACATCAACTCCATCCTCATGAACTCAATTATCCCGCCCATGACCTAGAATTGGCTGCTATAGTCCATGCCTTAAATATCTGGCGGCGTTTCCTCATCGGTAATCGTTGCGAAATCTTTTCAGACCACAAAAGTTTAAAATAGGCCTCAATTACAACCCTGGCAAAGCCAATGTCGTTGCCAATGCATTAAGCCAAAAGACTTATTGCAGCAATCTCTCTATTCAGGAGCAACAACCAATCCTCTGTGAAGAGTTCCAACAGCTCAACCTTGAGATGGTAGAGGAAGGATTCCTCACTGCTATTGAGGTGAAACCAACCCTCGAGGACTAGATCAAGGCTTCTCAGCTAACAAGTGCTGGAATCCGCAAAACCAAGGAGAAGATGAAAAGCGGAACTACCACTTGTTTTTCTGAGGATGAGCATATAATCTTGTGGTTCGGCAACTGCCTTGTCATACCCAAAAATGATGAATTGAAGTCCCTCATTGTTCAAGAAGCTCATGATTCCCCTCTTTCTATCCATCCCGGAAAGCACAAAAATATATCAGGACCTGCGATAGTGATTTTGGTGGACTCGAAAAAAAAGAGATTGCCAATTTTTTTGCCGAACGCAACACATGTTGCTGCATCAAGGCCGAGCATCAAAGACCAGCGGGTACTCGCCAAATTAGAAGAAATTGGTATGGATTTCATTGTAACCCTACCAAAAACTCAGAAGGGACACGATGCCATTTGGGTGATCATCGACTATCTTTCCAAAGTGGCACATTTTATTCCAGTCAAGACCACTTTCAAAGTTAGCCAATTTGTTGACCTGTACATTTCCAGAATTATTTTCCTCCATGATGTCCCAAAACAGATAATTTCATATCGAGGCACTCAATTCGTCAACTGTTTATGGCAATCTCTCCATGATGCTATGGGAACTTACCTCTCCTTTAGCATGACATATCACCCTCAAATGGGAGACCAAACTGCAAGAACCAATCAAATCCTAGAAGAAATGTTGAGGGCATGTATTCTATCCTTCGGTACAAATTGGGAAAAATCATTGCCTTAGGCCGAGTTCTCTTATAATAATAGCTATCAAGCTAGTCTTGGCATGGCACCTTTTGAAGCCTTGTATGGAAGAAGGTGTAGGACTCCTCTCAAATGGTCCGACACTAGAGAGTGTCAGCTCTTTGAACCAGATTTCATAAAAGAAGCCGAAGCTCAAGGTCTAGTCATTCGGGAATGGCTCTGTGCCACTCAATCTCGCCAAAAGCAATATGCTCACCCAAAGCATCGAGAAATCACTTTGAAGTCAGTGAGAAAGCATACCTTCGAGTTGCTCCATTCAAGGGCACCCATAGGTTCAAAGTAACCGGCAAATTGTCTCCCAGATTCCTCGGTCCCTTCAAGATTCTTGCCAAATCAGGAGCCATGGCATATGAGTTGAACTCCCTCCCTCGCTGTCTGGAGTCCATAATGTCTTCCATGTATCCTAGCTGAGACTATGTATTCGTCCTCCTGCCGTAGAAACTCCATTTGAAAACCTCGAGTTAAATGAAGACCTTTCATATCGGGAGCATCCTATTCGCATCCTTGAAGAAGTTGAACGTCAAACTTGTCGTCGCTCCATCAAATTATATAAGTTTCAGTGGAGTAATCAAACCAAAGATAAAGCCACATGGGAATGAGAAGATCAACTCCGAGCAGAATACCCCTTTGTCCTTTAAAATCGTTAGGAATATCAGGTTGAGATTCTTAAAGGGGGCTAGGCTTTCTAATGACCCATTTCTTGTAAGCATGTAATTAGAACCTTTGGAGTTCCATATGAAGTAAAGCTGAAATTTTTTTGCATTGCGTTCCGTAATGTAGGTCAACTAAAATTTGCATAAAACCCGAAACCTTAACCTTAAGTATAAGACCTAAACTAACTTCAGTGATCTCATGAAGCTAATGATAACTAAAAGCCCTTTTTCAATATTTCCTTGAGTTCAAAAATACCTTAAAGGG